>JBBPTC010000660.1:0-13317 GCA_038093955.1 Boletus albobrunnescens
CTATTGGCGAATATTCTCACCAGGTCTGGAGACGCAAGTATTCTCGCATGGACGGGAGAGTCTAGCCCGTTCAACAGTTGCCTACCTGCCCATATCACTGTATTCGACGAGCCGACGATGTCACACCTCCCTCCACCCATTCCGGACTGCGAGATAGAGGATATGATGAGTGGATTGGATACTCCTTTATTCGACCCCGATATTGCATTGAGGTTATATGACCGCCTCAACGAGCTTCTTACCCCACGGTTCGCAGAGAGTCGGATGACACTCCCGTGCATTGCCTTCAAACTCCCAGCATTTTCAGCGTATCGCACGAGTTCAGGTCGTGTTTATCGTACGGAGACCACTGCGTTTGGAATGGTGGAAATTAGGACGAGGCAGGATCTTTCTCGGATGAAGTCTCTCTATCTTGTTCACCCGTGGTTGGACACGCTCTTGGAGCATGAAGATATGCACAGTGATGGATTGGTAGAGGACGATGTTTTGCCACCACCCTCAACAGACTCGGACGATGAAGGAACTTCTGACGAGGAAGTGGATGACGAGGTCGATGACGATTCGTTTCCGCATCCTGAATCACCAACAGAAGCAACGACGGGGAGGTTGACGGGCGCACAGCGGCTCACTGCGCGTCTCAGACAGCCATTTGGTGCACTCTTGCTGCAACCGGCGCCGACGCGTCGACGAACGGCAGAGTATAGACGGGTCGCAGCTGATTGCTTGATTACTGTACAATTCCAGGAGACCGTCACGCTGGCTGATATTCTGGCCAACGTACGTGTACTTGATATCTTGTAACCTGGAAAGCATCTCCATCTCGAACAATAAATATATACCTGAGTGTTACCACTGCAACCAGACGTTCGAGCCGTCGCATTTGAACCCGTTGCTTGTTCGTCTGATGAAAGTAGGCAAGTATCACTTGTTTTTGTTCTAGACGTCTGCACTTCATTCATCTGTTCGAGCTGTTTTTCATCGAGACAATGCCTAGGCATCACAAGTACAGCCCATCAACGCCGATAGTCCAGTCCAACACGAATCCCCGCCCAACCTACCGCCCCATGCGCTAGCTCTCGAAATTAAATGCGACCTCCCGTCCACCTCTTGCACTTCGCCTCCGCCGCCTCATCCTCGCCGCCGCAAACGGCAAGGTGCCCTGCTCCCCCCGCTGCCTCTTCTCCAGCGCCTCGGACACGTGTGCGACGCCCTCAGGAACCATCTCTCGTCCAGTCTCCTCGATGATCGGCTGCACCGCGCCCTTCCAGGCCCAGTCGGCACTCCGATGCGCCGCCTTGCGGAACAGCTCACCCAGAAGCGCCTTGTGGACGATCCGTGCTAGGGGAACGGGCGAGAAGATGGCGCGCTCGTTGGAGGCGAGTTCCTCGGCGCCAGTCAGCATCGCGACGGTCGGTATCTGTGTGTCTCGTCGCCGTTGCGGGGGGAAGCGGGGAAGGGGGGGTACATCAGGGAGGTCGTCTGCCGTAGCACGAGTGCTTTCCCCAAGACGGAGGAGATGGGAAACGGTGTCGATTCCGATAAATGATGAGCCTGTGCGTCCAAAAGTGTGGTGTCGAATACGATCTAGGAGGGTGTGTAGATCTGGATCTTCGTTGGGGCGGAGGTGTGTGAGGAAGTCGACAAGGCGGTACGAGTCTTCTGGGCGTGGTAGGTTTGCCTCGTGTTTCATGCGATGAAGAAGATTGACAAAGACGATGAGATACGTCTGCAGATTGGGCTGAAACCCAAACGCGGGCAAGACGCGGATAGCGATGAATGCCGCAGCGTAATCCTCGCGTGCCATAAATGTCCGAAGAGCAAGATGGAATGCAGAGACGGAGACGACGGTCGACCGCCCCGATGGCGTACCTCTTGTCTGTTCCAAGTGGCCTGCAAGCATCTCTCGAAAAAGTCTCCGAAGTGGAACAGCATTCTCTGGACGTCTGTGTCTCCGGGATAAGCGGGGATGGCTCAGCACGTTTGCAGCACGGAAGAGCATCTTGTAGGTGACATCATTGGGCATCAGGTCGTCAGAGCGCTTGTCCATGAGAACGTGGTAGAGCGAGAACGCTTCCTGATATCGTTGCTGAACGAGATTGATGCGGATGAGGGCATTGAACACGTTCGCATCAGGGGAGACACCGGCTGATTTCATGCGGACCAGCACGTCCTGAATCGCGTCGCCATTCTTGGGATCGATGTCATGGAGAGTGCTGATAATCTCTGAATATGGAGACACGTCCGGTAGAATGCCTTGCGAGCCACACGTGTCTTCAAAGATCTGGAGCCACGTTTGTGCGGCGTCCAGACGGTCGGCGCGCATGTTGACCCTGGCGAGCAACGCGACGAGATCAGGGTACTCGCCCAGCTTGATATGGCGCATGGACACGAATGCATGGGCAAGGTCATCAACGAGTGCGCCCGGCGCGCGTTTGTCGTCGGTCAGATAGTGGACGAGGTCCATGAACGCGGGGATGTCATACGCCTTTTTCTCGAATAGCTTTTTCAACGGAGCGACGACCTCCTTGGGGTTTGTCACTTTCCGGACAACGTTGAATGCGGCCATGCGAAGAGAGAGGGCATGCACGGCGAGGAAACCCTCTTTGAGCATACGGTCATGTAGGGCGATCGCGACGTCGAATAAATGTCTTTCCAAGCAGAACCGGATCAGCCGCACGAATGCAGTGGAACGGTACGTGTTGTAAAACTTGTCGTCGGAGAGTTTGGCCATGAGGTAGGACTCGAGCGCGTCGGCGCGTGGTGTGAGCAGCAGTCTGTCTGCGCCAAAGAGGAGGGTGTTGACCCTCGCTCTGTGGATTTTCTGGGTGGTTTCTGGTGCAGGCTTGACGAGTTCATGGCTGAGACGTACCCAGATGCGCGACACGACGACAGGTCGACAAGGAGCGACTCGTCCAACCGACAAAAACATTCCTTTCCCTTTCAGCGCACCGTCCTCCTAATACCCGGTGTGACGTGACGTTGATCACGTGTCATGCGTGACACACGCGTCCACATTATCAGCGCGTCGCGTCCGCATCTCTTTCCTTCCTAACCACCACCATCCCCCCTCCTCCCCCAAGATGACCACCCACGAAGAACACCAATATCTCTCCCTCGTCCAACGCGTCATCGCCGACGGCGAACCCCGCAACGACCGCACCGGCACCGGCACACACGCCATCTTTGCTCCCCCCGCCCTCCGCTTCACCCTCGCGCACGCCACGCTTCCCCTCCTGACCACCAAACGCACATACTCGAAGGGCATCATCGAAGAACTCCTCTGGTTCATCCGCGGGAAGACAGACGCCAAGCTCCTCTCTGAGCGCGGCGTCAAGATCTGGGACGGCAACGGCTCCAAGGCATTTCTGGAGTCGCGCGGGCTCGGACACCGCCGCGAGGGCGACCTCGGCCCCGTGTATGGGTTCCAGTGGCGCCATTTTGGCGCGCGGTACGTCGATTGCGAGACGGATTACACGGGGCAGGGCGTCGACCAGCTCCAGGAGTGCATCGACAAGATTATCCACAACCCCACCGATCGGCGAATCATTCTCAGCGCTTGGAATCCAGCGGGTGAGCGATGTGTGCCATTGGAGCGTGAGGGTTGATCGAGCTTGCGCAGCGATCCCAGAGATGGCGCTACCGCCATGCCATATGATGTGCCAGTTTTACGTGCACATGGCGTCGACCCCGGGCGACAAAAACGGGCTGTCGTGTCTCATGTACCAACGGTCTGCGGACCTCGGTCTCGGTATTCCGTTCAACATTGCGTCGTATGCCCTCCTCACACATATGATCGCACACGTCACCCACACCGAGCCGCGTGAGCTCATCATCCAGCTTGGAGATGCTCACGTCTACAAGGACCACATCACCGCGCTCCGAACACAGCTTCAACGAGAGCCAACCCCGTTCCCCACGATCCGCTTTGCACGAGACATTGATTGTATTGACAAGTTTGAGTACGATGATATTATAGTGGAAGGATATAATCCGCATCCAACGATACCCATGAGAATGAGCGTGTAACCATACGACATATACGTAGCGGAGTGCTGTTCGAGTAGTTGTACAATGCGACAAAACAATTAGCAAACGACCGCGCGAGGGGAGACGAAAAAGAAAAAATCTATCATACCGCTCAAGAGCCATCCGCGCTCTTTTCAGATATTCTCGCACTCTTCCTCGGCCGTACACCCTCAGCGGCATCGCTCACGTCCCGCCGCCGCTTGCTCCTAGGCTTGCGCGACGGCGACTCGCCCCGAAAGTTGGGCGGCACCGCCGTAAACTGGTTCTCTGAAAAACTCGATGTCCGCCCCATGGTTCCCGAACGACCGCCTGCAGTGCCAAACCCGATCGAGCCCGTACTCATGTTGCGTCCCAACATCCGCGGCGTTGACAGACTGTCCGCAAGCACTGACGATTCCGGGTGCCACACCGTGATTGGGTGCACATCCACGTCGTCGTCGCTTCCCACCGCCACTGCCGCCGTAGCTGGACCCCTCAAGATGTCCGGCTCGAACCCTTCCTCCTCCGCCTCCTCTGTCGACGCGGCCAGGCCATACGGTCCCGACGGGGCGAGGTTCTTCAAGATGTGGCGATACGCCGCTTGGATGAGCCCGTGGAACGCCTCGTCCTTGGTATACACCCGCAACCACACCTCCGCAAACGAAGACGGCATCAAGAGCGATATGTCGCTGTAATCCGCCTTGGCACACTCTACCGACGCGCGCGCGTCAACGCACAGCCCAAAAACCTCTCGTCAAAAAGAGCGATGAGGACGTACCCTTGGGTTTCTTCTTGGAATAAAACGTCACCTTGTCCAACGGGTTGCATTCCCCCTTGCCGTAGTGCAATAGCGAACACGTCACAGCGATGTGGCTCGGCTTGAGTTGCGCCACCAACTCTTCGTCCACGCCCGTCAACAGGCCCGATTTCGCGACCGCGACGATCTTGTCGGGCGTCACATTGGCTTCGATCATGGGCTTGTCCGTGTGCGAAAAGACCTTGTAGTCGACGACTTTGTAGAGGTCACGCGTGCGGATACGTTCCACGATGGCGCGGGCGGGTTCGAGTTCCTATACGTCGCGCGTTGGGGGTGGTGTCTTTGGGAAGAGAGGACGAAGACTTGCCTGGTTTGTCGACTCTTCGATTTTGTTGAGGAGGCAATCGGTGAGAAAGACGTAGCGCTTTGGGTTCTCAACGAAGTCTGCAATCTTGAGATGCGGCTCCGCCTCGAGGAGGGCATCGATGACCATGTACTCAATCGCTTTCGCTGCGCCGTATCCATGAGGGTGTGCGCAAGACGGACATGACGCAAGGACAAACTGGTTTTGTGATTATATATCCGTTTGTGAAGGGAGAACCGGGTATAAAACAACTCGTAAATCTGGTTCGCGTCCTTGATGTCATAGCATATCTTGCCTTCGACGACGCGCGCAGAATAGATGAGTCTGGGAAAGACACGAGGCATGGGCGCGAGCGTGTGTCCGAGGGGGTGTAGCGTACCTCGAAATAGAAATGTTGCCCTTGTCACCCACGGCATGACAGTCCCTCAGGATATAGTCGAATCTAAGCGTGTCGCATCTGATCACATGCACAACGTCATCAACGAGACGACTCACTTGTCCACATCGAGTCCGTTCCGCTGGTTCGCCACGATCTCGAATAAGAACGGCATCGTCTCACCAAGCCTGTCGCCCTCGTCGTCAGCATAGCGATCAAAGCCAAAAAGAAAAAAAAAGGGGGAGAACCCACGGACAACGCTCCTTTTCCCCAGCGATGAGCGCCTTGACGATGGTCGCCTCCTTGGGGGTGATATCAAGCTGATACGTCTCTACCATATCATCAAACATCATCTCGCTCGCGTGTTCATGCTTCCAATCCTTGCCCGGTCTGTGTGAACACGCGATCGGAGCATAAGGGGCATTAGAGGCGACAGAGACGGAGGCAGAAGCGAACGTACAGTGCCGCGGGGATAAAGATGCCGTCCCAGACGTGCGACCATGGACCGTGTCCGAGGTCGTGGCACAGCCCTGCCAACTCGACACACTTGATGTGTTGGTCGGTGATGCCGAGCGAGTGGTCCATGTCTCTGAGATGAGTCGCCATGAATCGGGCGAGGTAGGCGACGCCTGAGAATGCAACGTCAATCTATGCTCGCTGAGTGGCGAATCTGTCGGAGACGCACCGAGACAGTGTTCGAACCGGTTATGGGAGGCGCCGGGAAAGACGTAGTAGGACAGACCGAGCTGTTTGATATATCTCAGACGCTGAAAATGTTTTCTAGGCTCGTCCGGTGAGGTTCTGGCACGCGCAAGGAAGAGGGCCATACACACGTGTCGATAAAAGAGCAAATCCATGGGGAAAACGAGACTGAGCGACGTCAATATTGCGAATACCGCGAGTCCAAAGTACTTGCCATAGTCGTGCACGCTGTCCTTGAACTGCCGCGTCTGCTGCAGCTGGCTCCGACTCGACTCGGTCTCTGTCATGGTAAGAGGTAAAGAGAGATACAATTATTCATCACGTGTACTACGCATGCCAATTACACGACTTCGTATATCACCCACAGATCCGAACAAGGCCATCCATGGCGCGACTTGGACCGCCAGCGGGAGCATAATTTACCGGAGACTCGAGAGACCATGAATAAATGATGGTCTACGCGTCTGGTAGACCCGCACCAGTTTCGACGCGGTGTCCTGCGCAGAGTAACAACCATCAGCGCCAGGGTCCACGCATGTGCCCATACGACGCACCGTCCGTGGACCGTTGTAGTCCTCGACACTCTCAGACCGCGATGCACACCGCCTTATTTGCCAGACTGCATCCCCAAGTGACCCATTGGACCGATCATCGAGTCAGATCCCGTCTGACCCTGCTGGTCCTGCGCCATCCCCGGACTTTGTACGCCTTGTCCCTGTCCTGCCCCACCAGGGGTCTCGTCCTGCGGCCCCTTTTCATCACCCGACCCACTTCCCTTGCCTATCCCCGGGCGTCCCTCCACCCGCCTTACAAACTCACCCCACACGGCACGCTCGTCGTTGCCCATCGCCTCGAACAAGTTCCTGACGCTCGGGTCCGCCTTGCGATACACGCCGCGATGTCGACAGACAGTGCTCTTGACATAACGACACCCAAACACGCGCTCGAATGCCGCCTTTTGGGTCGCGGTCGGCGACTGTGCCACCAGTGCATCCATTGCGCGAAAACCAGCCGCGATCTCGGATACCGTGTAGTCGTTTGGCCAGCGCTTGAGGGGCGGGTGGGGATGCTGGGGAAAGGACGTGCGTGTGGCGGTGTTGGGCGTGTTGGGACTGTACAGGGGGGTTGCGGACATAACGGGGGAATGCAGGTTCATGGGTGGCCCATGGAACGGGCTGCTGACTGGCGTCGACATCTCGCCCGCCTCGGACCCGTTGCGAGCAGGTGGGTGGGTATTGAGCGGGGGACTCGCGAGGGGAGGGGCATAGGGTATGGTCTGGGTGGGGAGCATGTAGCTCATCGGGGGTGGGATATACACGTGGGGGTAGTTTTCAGGAAAGTAGATCCGTTTTGCGGAGGGCACCTCGGTGCTGTCTGTGAGGGGCCGCTTGAGTTGTGCGGCGGACGTTGGGGAAGGGGCGGGGTGTGTGGCGGGGGAGTAAGGTTGTTTCTTCTTGACCTGCAAGACGAGTTCCTCCGCGAGGCCGGTGCATTCCTCTTCGGACAGGCCTGTGAGGAGGCTTTTTCGGAGCTTGTACAGGAGACGTTGTTCAGACTCGATCGTGCGGACGGTGGTGATCAAGTGTTGCTCCCAATGTCCCGTCACACCGTTGTACGTGTCGACGTACGAGGTGGGTGTCAGTTCGAGGTCAGACACGACGGAGGGATAGTGGGAGAGTGAAAAGAGGGGAAAGGTGGATATTTCGTGGGTGAGCCGTATGGGATCGCAGTTGGACTATGGAAAGGTATCAGCACCAGAGAGATGGATCGGGCTGGCGATGTACCCTGTACCAGATGACGAGGGTGACAGAGCGTTTGAGGGCCTGTTCCATCTGGGACTGACGGTCGTCATGGGGGTGGTTCTCTGGCGAGGGTGGTTTGACTGCGTGTGCACGCGCCTGGAGAAAAGGCTGTTGAGGGTTAAGTAGGGGTCTGGTTGCAGCGAGCGTATGGACGCGGTCGATTTGGATGGACATTGGCTTGGTCTAGACATGGTCGCCGTCAGGGTGTTGTTGGTGGGGAGGGGGGGAATAACAAACAGAATCGGCTTACTCTCGGTCCACTGCTTTGGCGAGCTGGACAAGTTCCAAGTCCACGAGGCCCACCCGTTTCTCACCCCCCCTGCATCGGTGTAGACGAACGAGATCGAGTACTAGTACAACTAAGCTTTATATTAACAAGACCAAACAACTCCTCCTCCTCCATCACCAACATCCATGTCTGCCAGCGTACGAGCAAGAAGACCACCCTCTCCATCCCCTGGTCTTCCACACGTCACTCCTTCACCACACAGATACCCCCCAATTCCTTCACGAAAAGACGACCTGGACGCGGACGAGCGAAGACAAGCAGCTACGAAAGGATACGGTCCCTCTCGAAAAACCCATCCTCCTGGCTGGCTAAGAATAACACCAGGAGAGTGGAAACTTCTCCTCCTCGTCCTTATTGTTGCCGCTTTCGTTCGCCTATTCCGTTTATCAAAACCGGACAGCGTGGTGTGCGCCTCGAACCCGGTATTCATCCGCCGTGCTCTGTGCTAATATTCCTTCATGCGCATAGGTTCGATGAAGTTCATTTTGGAAAGTTCACGGCGCGGTACATCAAGACGCGCTATTTCGTAGACGTCCACCCGCCATTGGCCAAGCTATTGATAACCGCAGCGGCGTTTCTATCCGGATTCAACGGGGATTTCGACTTTAAAGAAATCGGAAAGTGCGTCTCGTTGGATATTCTAACGTGGCTGACCCTCGAGCTGTTTTCAAAGGATATTCGAAAATACCCCATACGTCGCCATGCGCATGGTTCCCGCTACGCTCGGCATTGCCACCATTCCAGTCGCCTACCTTACATTGCGCGCGCTCGATTGCAGAGCTACCACCGCCCTACTCGCTACTCTCTTTTTAACCTTTGAAAATGGCCTCATCACCCAGTCACGACACATCCTCCTCGATTCACCGTTAGTCTTCTTCACCGGTCTCACAACATTTCTGTTCGTTGGCTTTTCGAACGAGGACAAAAGAGAGCCATTCACCGAACGATGGTGGACCTGGCTCGTTCTCACCGGTCTTTCACTTGGCGCCGTCTTGTCTTGCAAGTGGGTCGGCTTGTTCACCGTCGCGACTGTCGGCGTGTGCACCGTGTTGCAGCTCTGGTTGCTCCTTGGCGATTTACGCATCAAACCTCGCACATGGGCGAGACACTTTTTGGCACGAGCATTGTGTCTCATTGCCATCCCCATCCTTTTTTACATGACCATGTTCGAACTGCATTTTATGATCCTTGGAAGTTCCGGAGAAGGGGACGCCTTTATGACCTCCGAGTTTCGGCAAACATTGGGACGTGGCATGCCTGATACCTACTCGGGTGCGTTCTGCATGTCTCATCGAGGACTAGCTAAACCCCTCCATCAGACGTCGCTCTTGGTTCCGAGGTGACCATCCGTCATCTGAACACACAAGGTGGCTACCTCCATTCACATTCCCATAATTATCCCGGTGGAAGCGGACGTACGTGGGTCTTCGTCCGTGGGCATAATTTAGACTGACACCCCGTTCAGAACAACAGATCACTCTCTACCCTCACCGAGACGAGAACAACATATGGCGTATTCTTAACGCAACCACCGACGACTATCCCCAATACGATTACGAAACGCAACCCATCGAGTACATCAAAGATGGATCGCATGTCAAGCTACGGCACATAGCTACAGACAAGGCCCTCCACTCGCACGACGTCCGTCCGCCCGTCTCCGATGTCGACTTCCAGAACGAGGTATCTGCATACGGCATGGCTGGGTTTGTGGGCGATATAAATGACGACTGGGTAGTCGTGATTGAAGAGGGCGACAGGAAGGACAAGGAGTCGGGAAAGCGTGTCAAGACACTGCGAACGCACTTCCGGTTGAGACACTTGAATACGGGGTGTTATCTCTTTTCGCACAGAGTGAAGTTACCAGAGTGGGGATTTGAGCAACAGGAGGTGACTTGCAATAAGAATGCGGTCCGGGCGAATTCGTTGTGGTATGTCGAGACTGCCGCCAAGCACCCTCAGTGTACGTGATCCACGGTCTATCTTGTTTACGAGATGCTGATCTTGAGATAAAGCGCCTGCTGATGCGGAGAGAGTCAATTACAAGATTCCTGGGTTTTTGTCCAAATTTTGGGAACTACAACAGGTCATGTGGACGACGAACGCCGGTTTGACGGATAGACATACGTATGACTCTCGCCCGCTCAGTTGGCCTCGCCTTCGTCGTGGCATCGTAAGTCACTTGGACATGTCAAAATATCTACCCTTGATAGCTCACTCGATCTCAGAATTTTTGGGTGAAGGACCATCGTCAGATCTACTTGATTGGCAACCCTTTTGTTTGGTGGCTAAGCACTACCTCGGTCGTCGCTTATGTCCTCGTTCGCGGTTTCCTCATTATACGTGCGAAGCGAGGGTACAAGGATTTTGAGAACAGTAAGCGCTGGAGTTTGGTTTGTTCGACTGTCGTTGACGTTGACTCGACCGGATGTCCAGCCAAGGTGGTCAAGTACGACTCGTTGTGTGGTTTCCTCTTTACCGGTTACCTTCTGCATTACTTCCCGTTTTTCCTGATGCGTCGTCAACTGTTCCTGCATCACTACTTGCCTGCACTCTACTTTGCGATCCTCTTGTCGTGTGCCGTATTTGACTTTGCGACGTCGACGTTGAAGCCCAAGATTCGACTCCAAATCGCAGCTATACTAGCGATCATGGCAATCTGGAATTATACCAAGTTTAGCCCGCTGTCGTATGGGAACCCGTGGACGAAGAAGCAGTGCGCGAGCGCGCGGTGGGTCAAGACCTGGGATTTCGCTTGGTGAGTTTCCCGTATTGTTTTCTTGGTGATGTTGATCGAGGTGAAACGCTCCTCTACAAAGCAATGAATTCCATGACGACGTGGGTCTTTTCTTTTTTTTTTTTGGACGGGTTGTCTACATGGGTGCATGTTATAGTATTCGCAGTACAACGTGATCGCGGCTCCCGCACAGGATAAGACATCCCCTGTGGCTACCGTCGGCGGCGAACCCGGTGGACGCGCCGCAATTGTCGTCGATGACGCTGACCGGCCTGTCCCACCCCAGATGAACACGGTCATCCCTTCGGGGATCGTCGCCGAACCTGGCAAGGACGTGTTTGCCAAAGTCGACCGGGAGTCGAAGAGTTCGCCGGGGGTCGAACCGGACCAAAAGGACGCGGTGTCGTCTGGAGACGTGGACCGGGTGATGAGTGTGGTCGGCGTGGAGGCGAGCAGTCCGTCAGTGGTGGAGGGCGTTGGTGAGCCTGGAGAGGCGGGCGAGGCGTCCTCGACGGACGTGCCTGCGGACGAGGGTGCCGGTTTGGCCGGGAAGCGGCCAGAGGGACCGTTGGACCACGCGGAGGCGCTGGCGGACCAGGTTGCGCACGAGTTGTACCCCGAGGCGAGGGACGTCCCCGAGTGATTCTGGACTGTATCGTTTTCTGTATCATGTGTTGGCCTAATTCTAGATTTACTACTTGGATGATGGCTGGGTATGGCATGTCACTGTAGAAGACTTCGGGCCTTTTTTTTTTTTTTTTTTTTGCCAGATGAAACAATGTTCACTCACTAACCAGGAAGTTGTGCGAGCACATCCAGTGCCCAGCGATGTACAAACAAAATCTGTCCTCGATTAGAATCGGCCGTTTCGAATCGCCCCCGAATAATTACAACACGTCGAGTATGCGTACATCGTCCAGAATATCAGCCAGCGAGATATGCTCTCCCGAAATCGTACCTTGGAGTTGATCGCGCCATCAGCCTCCGCAACCCGCCCATAGGCTAGTCCGTCGTATCATATCGATCCTCGTCGAACACCAGCGTCCAACAAGAGGGGTGTTCCGAATGGCCGCCATGCTTGCGTCTCTCTGTCCGACAGAACGGGTGGCATGACCCACCTACGCGCGGAAGCGGAGCAGGGTGAGACGTTTCAGGTCAGGTTCGCCAGATTCAGCCAGCGACGAGGCATCGTCATCGTCCATGTTCGGGTGAGCGTGGCGGCGGCACGGACATCATCGACATCATCCGCCAGGAACTCGAGTTCGCCACCCTGTGGTCAGATCTTGCTTCCCAGCCGAGGGTGACGGAGATACCGAGATACATACAGCGAGTTCATCCCGAAAAGAGATGGTGTGATCATGTCTCGTCTTGATGTCTGGCAAAAGGTGACCGTGTTCGCGTGATAAACACGACTCGAGCATGTTCGATGACACGAGACAGGAAACGATCAATACATAAAAGTTTCATCCGACTCGCTGTAAACCGAGGTGAAGAAGGCTCGTTGAGACGGAGCTACGCCGTCAGTGTCGTCGACCTGAATGCCACGTTCCCGCAAAGTAGGGTGTCAGGATCCCCGGGTTTGAATGCCATATCACAGTCGAGCAGGACCGCGCTAACCCGACGAGATACGATACTCACTGTGATATGAGATATACTTTGGATGCAGATTTTCCTGTCCTTTCTACCAACTGCAAGTGATCTGTAGAACGCGATTGATTGTATCTCTTGAGTGAGTGTGGGGAATGAGACCGTGTTGGGTGCGTGTCGACGTGTCTCAGAACGTGATGATACTGTTCGTAGAGTATGCGATGAATTTCCCATGCTTCGGTAGGGACTCATTGCTAGTGTGAACTGGAGATTCCGCGACTGCTGACCCGGTGGACGTGTCGAACTGCTGGATTGTGTCTTCGGATACGACGAAGAGGTGGTTGTTTAGCCAGAGGAGACTAGTGTTGTAGCACAGAGTTGGTCTCCACGAGTAGGCGGCCGTCGTTGCTGTCCCAGACTCGGACGAGCTCTTCAGTGGCTCGCGAATGCGATCCCCTTGTGGTGAATATTTCGCTGCTGTATTTGTTTGCCAGTTTCCACGTCCCAAACGATCACTCCGTCGTCGTGTTAAGAACTCAACCAATGGGCACTCAAAGTGAATGCTTGCAAAGGCCGATGAATAACTATTCCGAAGATGGGGAACTAATCTACATGCAACTACCTACTTATATACTATGCTACATGCTGTGTACATGTTCTATGATGTCATTGTCCAGAAGGTTCTTTATGATGTCATT
>JBBPTC010000664.1:0-13155 GCA_038093955.1 Boletus albobrunnescens
TACCACGGCTTACAAACAAGCTGAGAGCACCTACCCTCTGGAATTCGCGCAAGGGTCAACATCATACGTAAAGCAGCAGTTAGATAGTGCAAGTCTAAAAGGAACGGTCTGTCACCATCACATCCCAATTATAGAAACTCTTACCCTCGACGCCCAATATCCGATCAAGTCTGGACACAGCGGAATCCGTTGGGTTGGCCCCGAGGTTCTCAACGAGAGCTTTCTGCGTGTCCTCTAAAAGATTTATAAGCGAGTGACCACATGCACGACAATCACCGACGAACTGCACTGCAATAGGTAGCTCAGGCCGTCCATTGTCTGTGCAAAATATCCTTTCGGTCGCTCCACGGTCGCGTCGAGCAACTTTACAAAAGCGTCCAAGACGCCTTGTGTGAGAATGTGCTTCCGGAGAATCGGATGCTTCGTCAGCGGTCTCAGGAGAGCAAGCACCGTGTGGCCATCTTGATGATCGTGGTCGGCCAGAATGCCACTCAGGCATTTATCCGCGTCGGGTATGCTTTTCAAAAGTTCATTGGAAAGCGGGTCGTCGGAATCGCGAGCTGCAAACAAGAGATTACACGCGACATGATGCATGGCGTCGTATATAGACCCACAAGCTTCGTAATAGGCAATCACCGCGGTAACCCTAACGAGCGGTGCATCACTGCCCTTGATCACTTTCTTCAGCTTAGCTTCCCAGTTAGGTACGTTCCTGACGCATTGTTTTCCCTCCTCTGCAGGCGCGGGTGAAGATGTAATTATCAAGCAAATCGAAATGGACAAACTTACCGAACTGCAACATGAATAACAACCTGTCAAGGTATATTGGCACATGCCCCAAGCGGGTCAATAACACTTGGGCTGCGGTGTCGTCGAACAGTCCCGCCTCCCAAGTTTCACCGTCCAGTTCCATATCCTCGAGTTCGGACCGAATCACGGGTGTGTCGAGACCCTCTCCAAGCGTGGCTTTTGGCTCATAAGCGTTCGCATACAAAAGAGAAACATGTAGTGTTTGACCAGGAACGAAGCAACGTGGTTGCAATCGATGCATCCTACCACATGCGAGATCAATATCACGAACCAGAAAGACACCACAGGTCTTACCGTCGAGCATTCTCACCCGTGCCACAAAATGATACTTGATGCCTGATCGGCATGTATTCGATAACTCGCCATATATAGTTCATCGAATCACTGATGCCAAAATCAAGATCTTCCGGAATCCAGACTATATCACTCGGCTCCAACAGGAGACCACTAGCGGTTGCTTCCCGACGCATCCATACTAGTGAGACATTACCAGCATGATAGGACTTCCCAGGTCTATTCGTACCACCTCTGCACCAAGCATATCAGTACTCTGAGAGTGGGTCTCCAAGATGTACCCACATGTCGGAGTGGCTGCCGGCAAACCAGACTTCCTTAATGTCAGCAAGCTTCTTCCCCTTTCCCTCAAAAACACCTTCTCCCAGAATAGACATGAGCCATTGACTTATTGCAAATTCCCCGTTAGACGAGGTAACAATGTACTCGCCCTCTGCTAGAGAATTCGCTTCGAAGAAATACTCTGGCATGAACTTCACCCGAAGCTCATCGAGGGCAAGTGCATGCCGGAAATGGCAAGCATGCTCCGCAGAAAAAGACAAGGAAAGGACGTCGTCTCTTCTTATAAGTCCCACGGAGGAAACAGTGTCCCTGTCCGAGATCAGTTATAGGCATCATCCGACTTGGGCAGAACGTGTTCAAATTACCATACTCCGATGAAATGCACTCTCAGGCCTTTCCAGGAAAACGCGTCCTTGAATTCCTTCGCCTTTCGCCTCGTCTTCAAGTTTCCTGTCCGATTTGCTTTATAGTGATTGTAAGCCCTGCAGAGAGGTTTGTCGAGTCCATGGAAACGACACAAGATTTACTCACACTCCAATCTGTTCCGTCGATGGCGTCATTATCAAGCCTGCCTAAAGCCCGTATTGAGTGTTACATCAAAATGAGCGATTAATTCGGGCCAGACCTCGTATATCATCCCCGCAAGTACTCGGACTTGATATGCACCTCGAGAGAATCCTATAGGATGGTTGTTGAATTGCGAAAAGTATGACGAGGAACGAAACCCACCAAAGAGATATATCTGGTCCCCTTCTTGATACATTCGCGCTAACCAACCATATGCATCCTTGATGGTTCTCTCTGCATTCCTAAAATGGAACGTTTCATTGCGTCGAAAAGCACATTATCATGACGAGTACAGACCATGCGACCGCCATGTCAAATTTGTCCGCGACCGCTCTCTCCATGCGGTCGAAAATATGTAACCACCCCGGGCGCGTGCCGACTCCACTGGAATAATACGCGTATTGTTTTGGGTGTGTGGATTCCCGATCGATCTTGGTGAACAATTTCACCACGTTGGTGTTCTGACATGTAGAGTCGTCAGCGAGCAAAAACCGTAGCGGTGGTGGTAGTGAACGACTACGTTTTGACCTAATTGGTTAGAAGTGCCATCTATGCATACGACGAGATTCCTCCCGTTCTCCACCGGACGAGCGTTGCACTGAGTGCATCTAGGACGTGAAGTGAGGAAAGATGATCCGGTCGACATGTGTCTGTGCTCGGTATGAGGCGAAGCGCTAGGACTTTCCATGACGACGAGAGGTGCTGTGGTACAGTATGGGACCCGGGACGGGGCAAAACCTTTGGACTGGGATACAGCAGGTGGATGCGCTTAAATAAAGCTATAGCGCGATATCACGGTTGCATCAAGAAGCACACACCTCATTTGCAGAATAAATTACCTATTGAATCTGGTCTAGTGCATGGAAGGGACCAGGCCCAGGGTGTGGGGCATGCAACTCATAGTTTCATTATCCACGAGGTTTTCGGCACTCACAATAATCTTGCAGGAGAGACATGAAGACGACATGCATCACCCTCACAGCCTGGCCACAAAGTTGAGAAATGATCTTGCCGCCGAACAAGCTATCGACTTGCAGTCAGAAAGGAAGAAACTTGCGACGAGATCCATAGCAACTGGCATGACTTGGGTTAGTTAGAGGCTATTCATCGTGAAAGGCGGGCTTCAAAGGAGGCCAAGAGGCTGGATCTCCGAGTATGCAATGTGTCAGCCATGCGTCACAGACCAGGACTGCAACGGAAATGATATCTTGATGGAAGACTGCTGGGACGTGCGGTCTTCACTCGAACGGGAACGGGGGGAAGGGGAAGGAGATGGGTCTACGTCTAACTCAGATATAAATGTCAGACAGACACTAGCGTTATAATCCATTCTTAACCCTCATAAAACCTTACTAGGGTGTTGGTCCTGATATTTTATTAGTTGACACCAAAGGTATGATTCAATTGGATGAGGGAGTACATATTGCTGCAGGGAATCGACTACAAAAGGATGTGACAAATGAAATACATCCAATCTGACAAGAAACATGTAAAAGATACAAGATCCAGACCATCGACGGCCACTCATTGAAGAATAACCAACCTACATGCGCGCCAACACAGCAATCGTCTTTTGGCCATGTTCCGCCCACCACTTTTCCGCCTCGGCATCGGCATCGTATCCAAACTGAATGCGGCTCTTGGTCTTGTCCGCCCATTGGTTTGCATTGTCATGGGTCGCTTCTGCAGACGCACCAACCACGTCCGCGTTCGCACTGGTAGTCGCACCTCCAACCGTTGCCGTACTCCGTACCCTCCGCCTGACCGCTTCGTCCACCTCGCTCAACAATGCATCCATCGCCGCTCTCATTTGTCGATCCCTCTCCTCTTGTTCTGGCCCGTCCGGGAGATGAAAGATGTGTTGATTCAGCCGGGACGACGCCTGCGTCGCCGTGGCACGCTCGTAGCGGATAGATTCATAGGCACGCAAGAGTGGCGCAATTTGGGTGGGAGAGGAAAGGCGAGAGAAGAGGTTACCAAGCACGGCTGCATCTTCGACCTAGCGTGTCAAGATACGTTGGTGAGACATGCATGTATATTTTGGGCATGGATACGTTCCAGGAGAGTGAAAGGATGGACAAGGTGGAAACGGAAGTTGAGTACTCACGGCCATGGCAGATCCTTGTGCTCGGTATGGCTAGGGCACACAGGCGTCAGACGAATTTATCTTAAAGGGGAAGTTGCGACGTGCGCACCAGCATGGGGTGACACGAATCACCAAGCAAGACAAGCTTGCCGTCCTTGTGGACCCACGTGCTCAGTGGTGCGCGGTCCATGAGTTTCCAGTTGAGCGTCGAGGGAATGAGCGCAAGGAGTTTTTGGACCCTAGATGGGATGAGAACGGGTACAGATGGGATGGGAGATGTCGCACACACCGTGGTTCCCAACCGACAAAGTCGGCTCTCATCTTATCGGCGCTACCTTCAGCCGTCCACGATTCGACAGAACCATCGTCGGGATGACAGAGGACGAGGTTGAATTCTTTTTTGGCACGCTAAGCGATGTCCGTCACGGATGGAGACGACAAGCAAAGGGAGAAATGACGTACGATATTATAAGTCATGATGTGTTTGCCAGGGCCCATCCATCCGACCATTTCGGGTGTTTCTACCAACGGGCGAAGGTCTGGGTCCTTCAACATGAGATCGGTCGGGATGATGGCTCTGTAGGCGGCATCTCCGGTCGGCGTCGGCTTGTCTGGACTACCGACGACATATTCACGTGTGAGACTCTTCACGCCGTCTGCGCCAATGATGACATCAGCATGAACGACCTCGCCGGATTCGAGAGTGAGTGTGGGTATGGAAGGGTCCAGGGCGACGACGCGACAGCGGGTGCGAATAGTGACGCGAGGATGAGGTGCTGCAAGCTCAGAGACAAGGCGGTGAAAGTCGGCCCTCTGAGCTGACGTCACGGACGGACCAGAGGAGGATGTGATGGCGACTCAACGTGTACATGATAATAAGGTGCGCCGTACTCTTTATCCATGGACTCGCCCCACCTCGTCCAAGCAATAGTTTCTCCGGTGGACCCTATAGATATGGTCAGGGTGGTCGAAACAGAGCAACGGGGTGAGAGGTACATCGTCTGAAGGTGATTGCTCCAGGTTTGACAGCGACTTGTTTCAGCTTGTCTCCCAGCCCCCAACGGATCAAGAGACGTGTGAGGTTTGGGCTGACTTGGATGCCCGCGCCAATCTCGCCGATGGCAGAGGCACTCTCGAGGATGGTAACAGTATGACCTGCTTCTGCGAGACAATAGGCGGCGGAGAGACCGCCGAGGCCACAGCCGACGATGGCGAAATGTATAGGGAGGGAGGCGCGACGACCGTGGAAGGGTGTGCGGGTAGAGGTGTTGTTTCCCATTGTGTGGGGGGAGAGAAAGAAGGAGGAGGGCCATCCGGGCGGACCAAGGAGGGTGTACTTATAGTCGGGGATCAAGTAGGGATGCCAGGTGTGACCGACTCGGAGCGTGGCGAAACCGTTTTACCGTCGTATGGTACGCGTCGATGGTGTGGGACTCCGCCGTGTTTCAACAGAGAGCCATCTGCCAGCAAGGTTGTGCTCCTGCTATGGATAATGACTGGCGCACCGACGTTTACCAAATCGAGTTCAGCGTCGGCAACAGCGCCCACCAGCACCGACGCTCGTCGACTGTGATTGGATGAACCCAAACGACATGGACATTCTACAACAACAACAAAATCACAACGACGCACTCGTCCTCCAATTCAACGCCACCACCTCTGACCTATCTGCCCTCCTCGAGACCCTCCACGACGATGTGCTCCCCCAACTCCAGCTCGAACTCGCCCTCTCCGACCCCGACACTGCCTGGCTCTCCGAATGGCTCTCAGACACTGGTACGCGCTTCTCCCATTCCAGTCCACTTCACCCCACCTTCCACCGCCACCAGCTACGATCTTCCGCCTTTTGAGGGTATGTCATCCGCACCAGGGACGATCCCGTTCACACCCCGTCGCGACCCTCACCCATCCCTTAGCGTCACAAGTTCATCCGCCCATTTGCCTTGCAAGACATCCGTTCCGTATCAATATGGCGCCTACGCGTTCTCCGCCCCGTTCTTCTTATCTCTGTCCCTACCCTATTTCATTGCCTTCCTCCGCCGATTACAGATCCGTTCGGTCGCCCAATCGTCTTTCTCAAGCTTGCCTCTGTCCGGTCCTTGACTTGCTCCGTCCGAGACGCTTTCCTCCAAGAGGTAGAGCGTCTTCGACTCCATCTCAGGTACATTCGCGATCACTGCCTCTACTCTTGCGCTTTTCCACTTCAGTACCTCGTTCTCGTCGATCTCGATAGCGTTTCAATTCAAAACTTTGTGGGTCCAATAGTCCCCGTCTTCTATTCAATTACAAAAGATAAATTGACATCAATCCAAGAATCTCGATCTCTGTTCGTGGATTTTAGCCGATATCATACCACGATACCCTGGAATGCTTGCGGCGGGTAAGTACCGACCTGAACCTTGTACACTTCCTGGGCACACTCTATCACACTAGTCTTTTTGCTTAATCATTCCTGGTTGCATTCCGGCGCCTGGTCTGTGGCAAAGTATGTCTCACCCTCTTCATTCTGATCCAACGTGCTGATCTCATCACTGAGGCGTATTCTTCCCTCCTCTATCATTGCTCGCGTCTTCTTCCCTTCCAAGGCACAGCTTGTCAAATATTGTTCAGCCGCCAATTTGCCCGCAGGTCAACCCTTTTTTTTCGTCGGTACTTTCCGTCGCTGATCGTCTACGCATGGTTGATATGGATAGAATATGGCGGTTCGCTGCCGACTCTCGATCGAATCGACGATGCCCTTCGTTCACCGTACCAAACACAACACCTCCCACCGCCACCACCTCCCCCAGATCCCACCTCTCCCTCTCCTTTGCCCACTCCCCCTTCCTCTCCCGATGCTGACCCGGCCCTTCGACGCTCCCCGTCAACGATTTCCCTCCCGCCATTGTCGTCCAGAAACCCCTTTTTCGGGTACCCTGCTATCGCTTCTGCCTCAAGCCCACACACGATCCGCTACGTGCAAAGGGGACCACGCGAGCTACTCCGCACCCTCACCGTCTTATGGTGGCGCCGCTGGAGACGATGGGTGTGGACGTGGACCTGTGCGGGTGCGGGTGCAGCCGTGCTCATCTTCGTGCTTCGACTGCGACTGCGACTCGCGAGGACAGTGCTGCGATCGTCGTCGGTCCGGGCAGGCACGACGGTCGGCCCGACGGTGGCGGGGGGCCAGGCATTGCTCAGGGCGCTATCGACGTCGATGGGCGTCCAACAGGCGCGACCCTGTGACGTGGCGCGCAAAAAAATTGGCGAGGACGGTTCGTTGCGACTGTTTGGCCCTTTTTTTTTTCTGGGTCGCTCTCTATCACGCGGGCGTGGATCCTTGCCTTGGAAGTGAAGTGAAATGTGACCGGGAAGACGAGAGAAGGCCTGCGTGCCGCTGGATTGACGTGGCGCATGTTGGGACGTGCCAGGAAGTATGGTCTCGTTGGCGTAGGGGGTGATAAGATAGGTCTCTATGTTCAGAGACGGACTTGTTTGCTTGGACGCCGGTACATGCACTACGGGTCTTTTGCCATCGCATTTTTTTGAGATGTGATCACGAGCGTCGGGGTGTGGCGACGTTGGACATTGTCAGAGTCGTTGGCATTCAAACTTTTTTAGCACGGTCATGCATGGCACGTCGGTGCGCAGGTTCGGGGAACCCCAATCCCAATCGACTTGTCGAGTCGCATCGAGCGCGACGCCATTCGGTATATGAGATCCATGCACACAAGCTGACAGTGCGGCATGTCACATAACCGACCCACCTCAGAGCACTCGGGGTGCAGCGACACCAAGTCCAGTACCACAACACGTCACGGACGGGGATCGTATTTCGCCCGCACTTGTCCGACCGCCAGCTCCCTGGTCGGAGGGTTCGAGCGTTCAGACCGCACATACTACCAACGGTCGGGTCCGGTCTCACATGGCACGCAGGCATGGAAAGCACCCTTGACTATCCTGCTCGACCACGGTCAAGACACCGAACGCGTACGACCGCGACACGTGTCAAAACGCGCCATGCCTGCCTTCTGAGCAGATCTAGGTAAAACGTGACGCCAGACAGACGACAGGGAGTGGCGGGTTTGATCTGACATAACGGATCACCCATGCTATGCCACTGCGCTGCCAAACGATCCCGAGCCGTGGATCGGCCAGAGTTCGAATGCGACGAATCAGATTCCAGTTCGTGCGTGCCAGCTTTTGTTGTTGTTGTTTTTGGTTTTGTTTTTGGTTCCGACATGCCTGCTGTGTGAACGTCTGATCCACCACACCCACAGGGTACACGTCCCGGGCCCGGCCCCACCTCGCCCGCATTATGCACACACATGCATACCACATCTGCGCGGTGAATCGTTCAGCCAAACGTCCAGGCTGTCGTCCCACAAGCAGGCCAATCCCCACAAGGGTCTGCCGGTCGCAGTGGATCGTCCAATCGGCGAATCGTCCTGGTCCTTCCACGCAGGCACGCTACAACCTCGGATCGGACTGTATCAGTGCAGCCACACCGCGTTTTAGCTCTCGTGTCATGACAGCACGTTGACGTGTCAGGTTGGCGTGAGATCGTTTGACGCGCGAGGTTTTTGCCTTGCGCACGCTCGCAAGCACAATTCGCTCGTTAGGGGGTTATCAAAGGTGCATCAGGCGCAGAGTTGATCGTGGGTCCTGACGTGGCGCACGAACTAGATGTCCAGGATGGGGCTAGGTGGCGGCAGGCGACGGCTTTGACCCCCATCCGATGGTGCGCTGTCAGTGAGTATCAGTCGCCATCGACGGCCCTGGTGGATGACTTGCTCGGCCTCGGACGAGCTTGGCGTCGAGCCGTGGACTCGGAAAGGTTTTTACCTTTTCTTTCGCTCGTGCTGACCCTGGTCAGGGCCATTATCGACCAAGAAAATCATCCATCCGCTCACCTCGGAATGTATCCATCATTATCGGGACCCCCGTCACGGCTGGCTGGACCGTTTAGCCTCGAGTTTTAGAAGTGGTTCATAACGACGTCCAACGTGCGCAGACGATATCATTAATGGGAATGCGAGTATGGTGAATGCTGACGTGGCGCGCACACCAGGCGATCAGGCCTCAAGGGTTGCCCGGATGGGGGACCGTTTTGCTCAATTTCATCCGATTGGTTGCGCTAAGTTGAGCTATTTGTTTTTACTCCCCATAACATCTCGAACGACGTGGGCACAGATCCTCCCGTCTTCTTTAGGTTCACTCTTTTGAGGCTCCTATTTTGCGCAATATCATGACACGTGGCGTATGCTAAAACGTGCCAGCGAAGACGATACCGACTGGGGGGCGGCGTGCACCCTGTTGCATCTACCATCACCCTTTGAGAGATGTGCGACATGTTTGTCTCTCTGCTCACCCTATCAGCTGGTACTCAGTCAGCGACGACTCACCTCCTCGATGCGCACCACCACGCCGTCATCGTCGGACGTCGAGTCAGACCAATGCCGTCACTCGTCGTCGGTGCGTGGCCGTCGTAGTTCACAAGATTCAAGGACGTTGAACGCGTTATCCAAACACGACAGCTGCGCGGGTACGAAACACCAGCTGGCAAACGCAAACGTCAGGATCGCTCGCTCGCTCGAGATCTGCAACTCTTGATGACGGTTCGCAAGATGGGCGTCCTCTCGGATCGTCTTCGGGGGCCACCGTGTGGCTGGCGTCTCGATCGCTCTATCCGACCCGCGTCCCTGTGTGGCACAGACGAGTGGGGTGCTGCCCGCCAGGCGAGTACTGACACGCCATATCGCATGACTGCGCTCCTCGCACTCACCCATGCTGTCCCCCTACCCTCTCCCACAACCCCCTCGGCGGGCCTCGGATTCAGGACACGTGCCACGCGCCTCAGGCATGGTAGGGGTGTCTGCCTTGCACGTCGACGTGGTCACGTCGCCCGCGTCATTCCAGTTGTGTCGATGCATGTTCCTCGTTGCAATGCCCCTCGAATCTACGTGCGACGCTTGACGCGTCACGGTACGACGTTGCGATTATCCGAGTCTTGTCCCCTCTCCACGTACTACGATGATACCAACATGGTGCAGCACAGACGCCCCATCGCACAGACACACAGACACATAGACGCCCTGGAAATTAAGCCCGGAGCGCTGGTCCCACCCTCTCTCCGGCGCCCATATTCGTGCTCGGCAAAATGGGGCGTAGAACACGGACACGTCACGCATACGAGGCGCGCCACCGTTGCGCCTCCAAGCTAGACTCTGCGAGGCGTAGACCTGTGCCCCCTCCCCCCTCCTCCCCTGTGCGTGCATGCGTGTGGTTTCGTGTCGCCTAAGCGCTCTGACGCGTGACGCATGTTCGAATCTTGTGATGTGATGTGATGTGATGTGATGTGACGTGACAAGATAGGGGGTTCTGCTCCGGAAGGGGGGGACGGGGGACGCGACGCGTGTACGTTTGTTGATCTACGTTAGATGACCCCACCCATCGACGACGATGATACTGATGCTGACGTTCGTGGCCCAAGTTACCGGCGCCTCAGGGCCGCCATCCCCCGAATCCGAGTCCCCTCCTCCCATCCGGCGGGCCTCGGACTCGGGGGACGGTTGGCTGCGAGCCCGAGAGTCCGAGGCACACCCAGGCGCCACCGTTGCGCCCCCCCCTCCTCCTCCCCTCCTCCCCCTCCCCCTCTCCCCTGGTTGGCTCGGTCCCACGGGCGTTGCAGGGTGACGCGTGGTGGTGGTCTCGATGGGTGATTCGGGAACGCGCGGCCATGGCCCGGCTACAATGGCCCCGTGCAGTCAAACGACGAGCGAGGACGCGTCGCGCGTCAAGCGCTCAGATCCGACGTTTCGACGCACCTCCCACACCCTGACAGCGGACTTTTCTCGACGCAGTGTGGTACCCCCATCGTTTCTCGCCAGGCTGCACCATTTAGCCTGGAGAGAGATCCCAGTCGACTTTGATGCGGTCGGTGTTAACATTACTTTGGACGCGTCCTCCGTCGAGATCGGGGAGACAAAACAAACAAACAGTCAAAGATCAAACTCTCCCAAAGCACTATCACAGCCCTGAGGGTGTAGCGAGTGCCGCAGATGCGGAGATACGTGATAACGCGCCAGGACAATACTGCATCGCCGTCACACCCAAAGAGTTGGTCGCGTCGCCGTATATCTAGTCTAGTCTACCAGGACGCTCGTCTAGTCTATCCGGCCGCATCTACTCTTTGACTACCATTACTCCCCAGTGATGCCCCCTCGACACGCGATGTCCAAATCGACCCTGTCACAAGAATACAACAACCCAAAACATGTCATGACGTTGTCCCTCCGATCAATCATCGGTTCGACCTCACCCACGTCGACGCGAACGAAAACAAAAGGGACCCGTGACACATGATAGGCCCAGGACTGCGGAATAAGGGGTGGGCGCAATGGGCGCAATAAAGCGGGACATGATACCAAATGGATATAGCATCCGAAACGCGTCCCAGAGGGCATGGGTGACGATAACGATGATAATGCGTCAAGACGGTGATGACGATGACGAGCAAGAGGGCGTATGTATAGGGATCGCGAACCTACGCGTGATCGTAGATTCCACGTCGGGGATGGACGGCGTCACGCTGAGCCGAGCGGAGAATCTACAAAAAGTATTCAGGGAGCTACCAGGCGTGTCAGCAGGTCCTTGGTGTCGAGGAAGAACCCAAAAGGCCGAATTAAACATTACCCACCTTACCACCTGCACTCTGCGCCGCCTGATGGCTCGGTCCATCCCTCTCGTTCTCCGGTGCAGCTTCGAACACGTTAAAGTACATGCTCCCGCCTGGTCCCACTTCGAGAATACTCGCCGAGTTGCCACAACGGTAACAATAATTCGGTGCAGACCATACCGTGGAGAGGTGTTTGTCAAAAAGGGACGAATAGCCTTCCATGCAGAGTTGGTGTGCACGAAGAATGTGCGACATATTGTTCGTCTCGAGGAATTTGTGGACGACGCCTGAACCAAAGGTGTATCCAGCACCTCTATGGATGCACCGATACGATGCGGAACAAGGTACATCAGCATCATGCACGTGGGGGAAGAAGCAGAAGGGAGGCAGTGGAGTATGTGGAGCCTGACCACCGCACGCCTGCTCTTGCTGTGGGAGACTATACCGACCTAGGTGATATTGCGAAATCCTCCTTCTCTGCATCCGGATCTGACCACACGAGATCGGCCATAGGACCTTCATGAGGTATTTCTGCCAAGTAAAGTCGTTTTCAAGGCATGAGGTGCGGAGCGCCGAACAATAAGGGGCGAGACACAGGACCTACCTCGAAAACGATCAACGACCTTGATCTGATCGACTGAGTGGATAGAAGGGGAGAGGCCTTGCGAACAAGCCATGTATCAAAACCGCCCGCCGATATGTCTTGGCAACACGTACCGCCATGGACACAAAATATCCGGTCATCGATCACGACCGAGAGGGTCAAGAAGTCAAACATGTCTGTAAAGTAGGTCCACACGTGTGACGAGCCATATTTGCGCACGCATTCGGTGTAGAAACCATAGGTCTGTTGACAGAGAAGGGGATGAGCATGAAGGCGAGGCATGGATGGAACGGACGTGCTTGAGTGACTGCCCTGGATTCGTGGTTTCCACGGATGAGTTGTACACGGTCGGGGTATCGTAGTTTGAGACACGTCAGGAGAGAGATGGTCTCTACGCTAAAGAGACCACGATCGACATAATCTCCTGGGAAAGCATGAGTCATTTGGAACTGTTGTTGAGGTGGTGGGACGGACCGAGAAAGAGGTAGTTGGTGTGTGGGGCATAACCACCTATACGGAATATCTCGATGAGATCGTAAAACTGGCTTGTTGGATGATTGAGCGGCGTCGACGTGAAGGAGACGGAGCAAGACGGGCTCACCCATGGATGTCGCCGACGACGGTGACCGGAGCGGAAACGTGTACGACGTTTGACTCTCTCATGAGGACTTCTTTTGTTTTCTCGCATATTTCGCGCAGGAGGGCCTCGTGGAGGAGCTGTTTTCGGAGGAGCTGTTCTATGCACGCGTCGAGGTCGAATGGAGCCATTTCGATTCATGACAAATCACATCCGGTCGCGAGTTGTTGGCATGGCTATTTGTCCTTGTTTGTACTCCGTCAAAATGTTATTATTAT
>JBBPTC010000666.1:0-13143 GCA_038093955.1 Boletus albobrunnescens
CTTGCACTGTGAATTCATTTGGGATATTATATGTGGGCCACCCAATAATTGACAACTACTGTTGAAAGCAGGTTGTATCACAGAGAACTGCCTAACACTCACAAGGATATTGACTGATGAGGTTGAGGATATTGGTAAGGTTGAAGTTGATGCTTGAGATGCCACAATGATGAAAGTAGTAGAACAAGAACTCAGATAGGCTGAGTTTGAACCTATATAGTGTACAGGTATGGTGTGAACCATTTACTACATATAGTAACCTACACTATGTACTACTTTTTAGTAGGTGGTTGAGAGCTATACTAAGGTGCTTGTTCAACACTCCCTCTTGCTAAGCTGCCTGGTAAAGGTGCATAAGTGTTACGCTTGGCCTGGATAAGGATGAGCATAGCCTAGGATAGTTGAAGGTTGAGGAGTGACGCTACAGTAGTATCATAGGTCGGATTGGGATAGACGTCATGGTAATATCACAAGTCAAGACAGGAGACGATGCTGCAGTAATATCACAGGTCAAGGTCAGGAATGACATCATGTAGTAATGTCACGAGTCGAGCAAGAGAGAACAGTGGAGTGCCGTTTGTACAAGAAAGCATTGAGTCAATAGTCTCAACGACAACTAGATCAAGAACACTGCTCAAAGTGCGGTAAAGACTTGTAATGAGGAGGTGAGACTTCGAAAAGAAAGAGATGTTATTAGACTCAGACTAGGTTACAGGATGTACACCTAGAAGATCGAAGCTAAGGTACTATGGTATGATTGTGGAGATTTATATAGATATGCCAATGTGCATGGATCAAGACAAGAAAGGGAATTCTATAGGGAGAAGTTTGAATAAGTGACTGCAGAATGAAAGGTCATGGAACAACAAAGAACAATTGTGTACACATGATCAAAGATAAGAAGATAAGGAACTCGGGACTTAGCGGGTGGCACAGCTAAGTGGTGTGGAATAGTCTGAGATGAGGAGAGGTTAGCATAGCTAGTCAGTGAGGACTAGTCAAGACAAAAGAAAAGAATAAATTATAACACTAATAACAACTCTTTTCTCTTCGAAGTCTCAACTCCTCTTTACAAGTCTTCACTACATTTTCAAGCAGTGTTCTTGATCAAGTTGTCATTGAGACTATTGACTTAACACTTTCTTGTATGAATGGAACTCCACCATTCTCTCTTGCTTGACTCGTGATATTACTGCACAATGTCCTTCCAGACCTCAACTTGTGATATTATCGCAATATCGCTTCCTGTCCAGACTCATGATACTACCACGACATCTATTCCAGTCCCGACCTACAATATCACCATAGCATCACTTCTTGTCCTTCAACCATCCTAGACTATGCTCGACCTTACCCAGGCCAAGTGTAACAAAAGATCGAAGCTATCCAGAAGGCCTACCACTATATAGTATGCCAACATTTTTTCCTTGAACAGACATGATTGCCCCAACTGTTCCCTGATCCCCATCCCTGTCCCATGATATGCTCAATACCACAATCAAGAGCCTTTGCTCTCTTCAGAACCCTTGAACTCTTCACCCACCTCTTCTGAAAGCAAAGACTTTCACCTCACCTCCTCTACAGATGAAGAAACTGTCCAGACCTTAGTACACAACCTTTCGGTGTCGCTAACTTTACCCAGACCACCAACCCCACCATCTCCACCTTCTATTTCAAGGCAGACTTCCCTTGCTACAGCACTTCCATACTCAATCACCAGACCTCATACTCCTACTCCTCCAGCTCTACCAATCATCATGTCCACTTCCAAACATGCCGAATTCCACATTGGCTCTCCTGAGAAGTATGATGGAAATCCAAAAGAATGCCAAGTCCTGGCTAAATGCTATATGCACCTATCTCCTGACCAATGAGGATATCTACAACACCAATGCAAAGAAAGTCACCTTCACACTTTCCTATATAAAGAAAGGCGCTGCCTATACCTGGGCTTCCACCTTTTGGGCTGACACCCTAGACAACAACTTGTTTGAAACCATGTTGGACTTCAAGTCCAAATTCTTAGAAGCCTTCGATCATGCTAGTACAAAAACCAACACAATAACCTGGCTGGCAACTACTAGGATCAAGGATTGCAAGGTACTCTCTGAGTACAGCACTGAATTTAAAAACCAGGTCGCGGTGAGCGGCATCATTGAGGAACTTGTTCTCATAAACTACTTCTCTGCCAGTATCCCAGAAACGCTTATGAGACAAATCCTAGCCATGAAAACTGTACCAACAAAAGTCACTGACTGGTACAAAAAGGCCTTAGTCTTTAAACAAGGTGCCAACCAATCCGACCTCATTCACACCATGCATAGAAACCCAGCTTTGACCCCCCACTTCTTCCCTGCCACCCACATGAAAGAAAAAGATCCTAATGCCATGGATATTGATGTCGTCCACCTTCCATATCCCAGAAAGCTCACTGACAAAGAACAAACACTATTTACCAAGGAAGGGCGATGTTTCAGATGTTGACAAAAAGGACATACCTTATATGACTGTAAAGTTGAATTTACGAAATCCCCCTTGCTGAAGAAGATAGAAAAGAATCTTCAAAAGGCAAGAAAAGACAAAGAAGATTGAAGAAGAGGACACTATAGGATGTGTTCAATTTAAAAAGGATTTTTAGAATGGAGGCCTCTAACAATGTGAGTACCCTCCTCTCCTTCTCTTATGTGCACTTCTATACTTGTATCTTCGAAAGCCAAGTCTCTTCAGATCCCAATACTAGTAATTGACCCCTTGCACATTATGAAAGTTGTCGACACCCATGCCCTAGTTGATAGCAGCACTGATATTTCCTGCATTAACTTTGGATTCATCCAAAAACATCATCTACCCACCACTCATTTACCAAAATCAATCTCCATCTGAAATGTCGATCAGATGATGAACAAAAAAGGCCAGATTCACTTCACCTCTGACCTTTACCTCAACATTGAAGGAATAGCCCAAAAGGTGACCTTCTATGTTATGGACTGTGGGACCGAGAACATCATTCTCAGACTCTCTTGGCTGAAGAAAGCCATGTCAATTGGAAGTTGAACACCCTCTCTATTGATGAGTCTGAGAATGAATCCAAAGGACTCTACCAATCCTACACTTCCAATGCCCTATCCAACAACACCCTCCTGAACCAACATCACCTCTCTCCTTGACACACCATGATCAGAGCTGCTGCTGCTGATCACCTTGAAAAGTTTATTGGATACGAGTCCAAAAATGAATATGTTCAAAGGGCCCATGACATATATACTTGTCACCAGATCATATGATTTGGTTCTCGTTTCACCCCTCTAGACTCCCCAGTCATTGTCAAATTAACCTCTGCCATGGAGCTAGCTAGAGAGGCCAATAAGAACAAGAAGGAAACTGTCCTTCCTCCTGTATGCTTCTGTCTTCTCAAAGAAAGCTACTGACCACATCCCTCCTTCCCAACCATATGATTACAAGATCAATCTCAATGAATTGTTTAAGAGGAAGATCAGGAAAATCTATCTCCTTGCCCCTGAAGAAAAGGAAGCAATGGATGCTTTCATTGACAAAAACCTTGCCTCTGGGAAGATTTGTCCTTCCAACTCTTCCCAAGTGTCTCCCTTTTTCTTCATTAAAAAGAAAGATGGTGGTCTTCATCCCTGTCAAGACTATCACTATCTCAACGAACATACTATCTGTGATGCTTACCCCCTTTCTTTAATCTCTGACCTCATTGACAAACTCAAGGATACTAAAGTCTTCACAAAGTTCGATGTTCGATGGAGTTACAATAATATCCGTATCAAAGATGGACACCAATGGAAAGCTGCTTTCATTATGCATCATGGCCTCTTCGAACCAATGGTCATGTTCTTTGGCTTGACCAACTCCTCTGCCACATTCCAACATTTCATGAACAACTCGTTCAGAGACATGATCACCAAAGGATGGCTTGTTATTTACATGAACAACCTCCTTATCTTCTCCCCAGACCAAGCAATCCATAAAGAGCATATGAAACATGTTCTTCAATGGATGCAAGAACTAGACCTACACTTGAAACTCTCCAAGTGTAACTTCGCCACCAAGGAAGTCGAATACCTTGGAATGATCATCCATCCTGGTGAGATTGCCATGGACCCTGTCAAGCTTGATGGTATTGCCAAGTGTCCTACTCCAGAAAAAGTCAAGGACATATGCTCTTTCCTTGGCTTCACTAACTTTTATCGCTGCTTCATTCCGAATTACTCTACCATCACATGCCCCCTCATCAATCTCACTAAGAAATCCCAGGCCTAGGCCTGGACTCCTTCCTGTCAGAGTGCTTTTGATTGTCTCAAAGCCCTCTTCCTTGCACAACCTGTCCTCTGCTTCCCTAATGTCTCCATACTATTCACCATCACCACAGATGCCTTGAAGTATGCCTCTGGGGCTGTCCTACTTCAAACCAATGCCAATGGCGAGTGGCATTCTTGCTCATATCTCTCTAAAACATCTATGATTGTGAACTCCTTGCAATCCTTCATGCCCTCAAAGCATGGTGCCACTATTTTCTTGGCTTTGCTTTTCCTGTCCAAGTCTTTACCGACCATAAAAATCTGACTTACTTTCATTCTGCCCAGCACCTGAATTGTTGTCAGGCCTGCTGGCTCCTTGATCTTGCAGATTTCGATCTCAAGATAACTCATGTCCCTGGTAAAGACCTTGCTGCCCCTGATACTCTTTCTTGTCATCCAGATCTCCTTCCTTCATCTGACGATGACAACCAAGAAACTGTCCTCCTTCCTTCATCTCTCTTCATTAAAATGATCGACTCCACCATCGCCAGTATCATTAAAGATGAGTCAAAAAAGGACAATCTTTATCTCTCAGTTCTCCAATCCCTTGACAAGAGCCTCCCTGCTCCATTCTGCTCCCACCTCTCAGACTGGCAACTTTGCGATGAAATCCTCCTTTATCAAAACCACGTTTATATTTCCCCCACTGAGGGTCTTTGCTGTTCCATTGTCGCCCATTGCCACAATCACCCCTCCACTGGCCACCCTGGCTTCCTGAAAACTCACCAGCTCATCTCTGCCGATTACTGGTAGCTGGGCCTTGCTTCCAATGTCCATTTGTTTGTTTCTGGCTGTACCGTCTGCTAGCAGAACAAAGTGAACACCCATCCGACCTCACCCCCTCTTCTTCCCATTTCCTTGTCCACCTCTTGCCCATTCCAGTAGATTTCCTGTGATCTCATTACCAACCTTCCCCCATCTGCTGGCTTCAACTCTCTCTTGGTTATGGTCAACCAAGGGCTTACTAAGGGGGTGATTCTCTGCCCAACCAAGAAAACCTACACTGCCAAAGGAGTAGCCTCACTCTTTTTCATAAAAGTCTACTCATGCTTCAGCCTCTATGATAAAATAATCTCTGACAGAGGTCCTCAATTTGCCTCTGCCTTTGCCAAAGAACTTGGGAGAATCCTTAGATACGATCTCTCTCTCTCCACAGCTTATCATCCTCAGACTGATGGTGAAACAAAACAGGTCAACCAGGAAATTGAGACCTACCTATATATCTACTGTGGAAATAATCCCACTGCATGGTCAGAATCAATCATCTACATAGAATTTGCTCATAATCACTGCCCTTCCTCCGTCACCAGCAAATTCCCATTCTTTTTGATGATGGAATATAAACCCCATGCCCTTCCTGACATTATCGCCTTGTCCAACCTTCCCACCATTGAAGAATGGATAAAATCCCTCACTGCTGCCCAAAATGAAGCCCTTGCCACACATGAACTTGCTAGGCAAGTCATGGCCTCTTATTCTCAAAAACCAAATCGGCCCTGAAGCAAGAAGGACCCTTTACCATCACAAAGGTCTTATCATCCATTATGTACCAGCTCCGACTCCCACAAACATGGAAAATTCACCCTGTCTTTCATGCTTCTCTCTTATCACCCTATCGTGAAAATACTGTCCATGGAAAAAACTTCCCTATACCACCTCCTGACCTAATTGATGGCAAAGAAGAATATGAAATAGAACAGATATTACACCACTGCAGAACTCTGTCTTCTCGCTACTATCTGATCCAATGGAAAGGATACTTGGCTGAAAAAGACTTCTGAGTTCCTGAGCAGAATCTTAAAAATGCAAAGTCTGTTCTTGATGAATATAAAAAACTCCATTCCTCTGCATTTCCCTTCTCATCCTCTTCCTTTCAAACCACCACCAGAAACAAAAACCATTGTTAAAAACAATGTCTTCCATATCGAATCTCTATGAATCGTTTTTTCTTTCTACTGAATCTACTTTAACTATTGAATCTTTTGTTACCATAGACACTCCTTCGCCTCCTAGCAGAACTACTCTTACTGCCAAAGAAGACCTTCCCCCTGTTGCCCTGGCTACCACATCATTCCCTCAGATATTTATCCACACCTCTACCATTCCTATTGTATCAGTGGACATACCACCACTCTTTGCTCACCATCTGATTGATGATTTCCCAGACAATAACCAGATTTACTGCCTTCATTTCTATTTTAGAGACTTGTGCCTCGCAGTTCCTATTAACACTCATCTCGATATGGGGTCCCCCCTTCTCACTGTCTACTTGACAGCTCACCAAGTTAGCCGGCTAGAACTCCTAGCCAACCATTACTTCTCCAACCCACAATTTGATTTCTTGAAGACCATTATCAGAGACATCATCTGGCAGCTAAATGATTCAATCAACATACTTTCACATTAGATGGGTTTCTTTGATTTCCTCAAAGATCTTGACTGCTACTTAAGAGAGCTCAATGAACAAGAGCATCCTCTGTTCATCCTTCTCTCCTCCCCACATGTTCCCACTATTCCTTCGACACTGTCTGCATTGTCATCCACCTTAGAACCCACTGAACTTGCCTATGTGGAACAGGTTGACCATTATTGGACTGGAGGAGATGGAAGTGTAGCACTCCCATCCAACCACCCTCAATTCACTAAGGCATGTCACCACTGTCACCAGTTGGGTCACTTTCAACATGACTGCCACTTCTATTGCTGCCCCCTCTGTCTTTGATTTACACTAGGCCATTCTTAGGCTGCTTGCCCTCTTATGTAAGAGAAGGTCTACTCCTGCCACTCCAACCTCTCCTGCCACATCTTCCTCATCTTGTCATATCCGATCTTCTTGGATATCCTCCTCATCCTCTGGTCATGGCACCAGATCTGTCAACTTCATAGAACCCATCCTGGTTCCTCCTCTATTCCATCCTTGTACACAATGAACTTCTCATTGTCCTGTTCCTCGTCCTTCCTCTCCGCCGAGGTTTCCCTTGCCTTTTGATTACAATAACAAATACTCTACCACCTGGGCCAATATCACTGGATCTCTGGGAAGAGCCTATTTAGGTCTCTGAAGAGTAGTTCCAACAGAAGTTTAAAACATAATGGGGGGGTAATGTTATGATTACTTCTTTTCTTTTGTCTTGACTAGTCCTCGTTGACTAGCTATGCTAACCTCATTTCATCTCGGACTATTACATGCCACTTAGCTGTGCCACCTGCTAAGTCCTGAGTTCCTTATCTTCTTATCTCTGATTACATGTACAACATTATTCTTTGTTGTTTCATAACCTTCCATTCCATAGCCGCTTATTCAGACTTCTCACTATGGAATTCCCTTTCTTGTCTTGGTCCATGCACATTGGCATTCCTATATAAACCCCTGCAATTGTGCTGTAGTATCTTAGCTTCAATCTCCTAGGTGTACATTCTGTAACCTAGTTGGAGTCTAATAACATCTCTTTTCTCTTCAAAGTCTCAACTTCTCTTTACAAGTCTTCACTGCACTTTTGAGCAGTGTTCTTAATCTAGTCATTGTTGAGACTATTAACTCAACGCTTTCTTGTACAAATGGAACTCCACCGTTCTCTCTTGCTTGACTTGTGACATTACTGTATGACATCCTTCCAGACCTCAACTTGTGATATTACTGCAATATCACTTCCTGTTCAGACTCATGATACTACCACGACATCTATTCCAGTCCCGATCTATGATATCACTGTAGTGTCACTCCTTGTCCTTTGACCATCCTAGGCTATACTCGTCCTTACCTAGGCCAAGCATAACATATATGATGAGTTGTATGATAACTCACCATGCCACTGGTGTCGCCAACACACCAGTATATCTGAGCTTGTAAGCTCATCCACTCACTCACGATAGTGGATCCTTGTTCATATCACTCATTTTCTTCTTGCATATGCTGGACATTGCCCTAGAGCCACCAGACCAACCCTATTCCCTTATATTCCCCAATAGACTCCAATGACCAACAACCTATCGTCTCGGGAACACACTAACACTATGGAACCCCATTACAGCACAGCCTCATGGCTCCCCATTTTCCTAAATAGAAGACACTGTCTCATGGGTATCCAATGGAGTCATAGCCTCGACAGCTCTCCATTTCTGAATTAGGATCCATAGCCATATAGTTCTCTAATATCCTTAATAGGATATATGACATATGATGGAACTCCAATGAATCATTCATTTAGTCATCACCTATTGCCAATATAAGAGGAACCTATCCAAGTACAGTTTCATAAAGCTGCCTCCATCAATAAGGTACATTCTCACACATGTTCATGCTTGGACTAAGCTTGGTTATGACATCTGTGTCATTTGTAACCACCACCATTACAGCAAGAGTTTGATGAAGAAGATGGTGAAGCATTGTGAAGGGAATATCATGATATGGGAGTGTCTAACAGCTAGTGGGCCAGGTCGTATTGTTCACATTGAGGGCAACATGGATGCTGAACCATATGTTTAGCTCCTCAATGATGATATCCTTGGGACCCTTTAGGATACACTTACATGGCCACCAAATAGCCCCATTATTACACTTGGCCTAGAGAAGGACAAGCATAGCCTAGGTGGGGTCGAAGAACAAGAAAGGTTTGTGTTGAGAGACAATGAACTGACAAAGGAGGACTTTGTATAGATGACAAAAGTCGTACAGAAAGGTCTTGGGTTATGAGAGAAGACTGAAATAACTCACACTAGAGGGCAATGAGTTGACTAGGAAAACTCATATAGGCAAGTCATATAAGGATTATTTCAGGTTACAAGATAAGACAAAAATAAAAAGAAGTGTTGGATCAATAGTTCCAATGATAACTAATTCAGAAATACCACTGTTACACATGCCCTATTTTTCCTCTATTTTTCCCTATTTTTCCTAGTCCTCAATTACTCATTTTGGGTCGATAACTATTTCACTACCAAAGTTCACTACACTTTTCCTAATCATCTTATCCTAATCAACCTCAGTTACATCTTCACATCTTCACATCTTCACTATTTCACTTCTTCATGATATCACAGCTTCACATGTTCACTCTTTATACCTTTACCATGTCACATCTTCACATGTCATGCTATCTCACATGTTTTGCCTAGTCATATATACATATGTTTGCCTCATGACCCTATCATCCACTCATGTTCTGCCACACCTGACTCACATGCACACAGCCTAGACACATGTCATACCCAGTCATTCCAGCTCATATCTCTATATAGTAAGTAGAGATAAGCATAGCACAGTCTGTGCACATATACCTACAGTATATAAAGCCTAATAAACTACCAGAAGATGGCAGTCTTGTCCTCCTGGAGTTTTCCCAACTACAGCTAGTTCTTAGGCTCACCTCAGTACTCTTCCCTCATCAAATAACTAGCTCGTAAGTGAGTTGGTTGTTTCATTAGGACAAGACTACACTAACTGCTTGGATTAGCTACCCAACCAGACACAACTTCTATTTCCACCCCACATCATGAAATTGATAGCACCAGTAGGCTCCCATCAATTGACATACCCATTAAGGACACTAACTGAGATTAAGTGTCTTACTACTACATCTCAAATATCCTTAATTCTGCCATCACCAGATCTAGCAATTTCCCTCAACTGGCCTCTCCTCTCTCTCACTCCACTGCATTTAATCTCATCCCAGATATCACCACAGTAGAACTAGAAGAAGTGGACCTACAGGTACTATAGCAATTGATTACTCAATTATACAGGATAGGACTGACAAGTCTCAATTGATAGTTACAGTATCTGACATCTAACCTGGAACTTTCCAATTATATAACATTACTAGATGAAGTGGAACAAACCATCCACCCTAACTCCACCCTCACCCCTGAAAATGCCTCTAGTACCACCATCTGCAGGGACTCCATAGATCTAGATACCAAAAATACCAGCTGAGTACTCCCTTTCCTATCTATCCACCCTATCTCCAATTCTCTTATGGATTAGATTTCCCAGAAGAGTACTTCCCCTGTTATTGTCCCTCCACCCCCATCTATAGTAAACTGGAGCTAGAGGAGCCAGTAGATTGACAACCTGTATATAAAATCCTAGTTGCCTGATTAAGCCAAACTAGAGAACTATCTTAGAGTAGTGGCAGTTGCAGTTTACATAGTCAGAATCTGCTGCAATACTCTGCCAGTGAGCTTATTCAAGAGGGAATTCAGCTTGGGATATAGCAGACCCCAGGTCCAAGAGAGATTGACCAGGCCTGAAGATTTATACTTGAGGCAAACAATTATCTACAGGAGAACCCTCTACCTAGAGAGAGATCTCACACTCACACTCCTTCTAGTAGTTGCAGCCCTCGCTGGTCTAGAGAACCTTCTAGTAGCTCTTCTTATAGCCTTACCACTCTACAACCTCACTCCACACTTAGGCACCCTTCTCACTATAATCCATATTGAATATATTGTTGCACATTTAATCTTGTGGGCAGATCTAAGTAAGCAAAACATGCCAGCATATCAGGAACCCAGAGTACTCCTTAACCAAGAACTGGTTAATCCCTTATCCAATCTACTTGAAATCAAAGAATGAGTAAGGTCTGCATTAAGGAGAATTGAAAGATCAAATAACTTGTGTAGAGACAGGATCAGAGATTAAATCATTGAGGTAGAATCTGAAGCTACCATCACATCTTGCCCTATTACCCCATACTCCTATAGAGGCAATCTCCATAACTGTTGCATCCCAGTACCTACTATAAATGGTTTACATCCAGATCTTCTTCTTGACAATAGATCTGAGATAGCCAACTGATCTAACCCCATAACCAATGCTTGATCTGGCTGATGTAGATCAACATCAAAAAATTACCCTTGATCAGAAGTTTTGCTTTCAGCATCATATTGATTGTATTACTATCCAGAATGAAGTAATCCAAAAACATCATATATTCAAGAAGTGTAGGAAACTGAGAAAAGCTATCAAAATCCCTAAACTTAGAAAATCCCTATAAAACCATCATATCAGCCAAAGTCATCTCTATCTTGAACAATGATGAAATGGACTGGAATGAAAAGTCTCTTGCTATAGCTTGAGAGTTCAGCAGATTAGAGGAGGCAATGTCCAAAACTAATAGAGCCCTCACTAGACTTGGAAACAAGAATAAGAATTTAAAGAAAGAAGTTGAAGAACTCCAAGATTGACTTGCAGTTGCAGAAATTATAAAACAAACCAGTGCTTCACCATCTGGATCTGGAGATTTCTCACACAAAGTAGAGATCTTTACTGATCCCTATGAATATGATGGATCACATGCTAAGTTTGAAGAATGGTGGGCTAAAATCAAAGGATGGCTCAAACTCAACTCCTGCCTTATTGCCCCCAGATCTCAGAATGCAGTAGTTGCTGTACTATGTATCTCAAATGAAAGGTCCACTAGTAGGACGCTTTTCAGAAGTATGCTTACTCAAAGATCTCCCATATCAATGGGACATGCTAGAAGTAGAACTTCCAGCCATGTTTCACTCATCTAACCAAAAAGATTGGGCCACTCATGAACTTGAGAAACTCAAACAAGGAGAAATGAGTATAGATTCTTGGATTATAAAATTCAAATCACTTTATCTTCTTGCTTAACTCAAAAGTGATCACACAATCAATATTGTCAAAAAGAATGCTTGCCCTTCCATCATTGCACAGATCATTAAGGAAAGCAAACATAAAACTAATATCTCAGAATACATATATAGAAGAAGTCCAAAGAGTCAGCACAGCACAAGAATCCCTGAATTTCATATTCAGAAAGATGCCTACTAGACAAGTGAATGCCCTCACTTACAATGATGAAAGTGATGAGGCACATATAGACATCTTCACCCGAAAAGGAAAGAACAAACCCCGATCCACTAACATAGGATCTTACTTCAATAGTGAAAAGCCAGGCCACTTCATTAAGGATTGCAGACAATCCAACACCAGATGTAGTGAGTGCCATTGATTCAGAGGACAGTATAAACCAATGTGTAGTAAGGCCAGTGCTACTACTATCCAAGTTACTACCTGTTATGGTTAATGGGTGAGCCTTGGGACCTATCTACTTCATTTTCTCCTTTTTGTTCGGCCTCTGAATGAACTCCCAATTGGGACCATCCATGGGCTGCAATTTCTTTTACTTAAAGACCTCTCACAAATGTCTTCCCTCTACATGGGCCTCTCTCATGGCTCAAATATCTTGTCTCTCTATCCAGATATGGTGTGGCAGTGTATGGAGTCCCATGACTTCTTTTGGTCAGTACCAGTGCTAACACCATTTGGTTAAATGGAGTTCCACTCCTTATGAGCAGAATAGCAGAATATGAAATGCCTGTAGGATTCCAATTCCTTTTGTAGATATGGAGCTCCATCTCTATTATACCTTTCTTGAACACATAGCCATACCATTAGTAAGTATATATACCAGACGCCCATGTATAGTAGCACTAAGCTAGTTCTACACAATCAAGTGTAGTGTTACACTTGGCCCGGGTAGGGACGAGCGTAGCCTAGGATAGACGAAGGTCGGAGTCAGAAGTGACATCGTACAGCAATGTTACGAGTCGGTCAGAGAGTGACGTCGTGCAGTAATGTCATGAGTCGGTCGAGGAGTGACGTTGCGCAGTAATGTCGCAAGTCGGTCGAGGAGTGATGTCGTGCAGTGATGTCGCGAGTCGGTTAGGAAGTCAAAGAGTAAGCGTTGAGTCAATAGTCTCAACGACGACTAGTTCAAGAACACTGCTCAAAGTGCAGTGAAGACTTTCAAGGAGGAGGTGAGACTTCGAAAGGAAAGGGGGAGTTTATTAG
>JBBPTC010000670.1:0-13090 GCA_038093955.1 Boletus albobrunnescens
CCAAGGTCCTTTATGCTTCGGATGCGGCGTGTGTAACTTTGGAGGATGTCCCAGTCGCTCTGCGTAAGCGGTCTGCTAAACGAATACTACTTCGTGGGATGGCGAAAGATAATCGTGATCAAACAGGAGGTAATGGATAGTTGGAGCGTCTTACCCTGTCTTCGTCTGGTGGTATACCGGGTACTCGATGACATGCTTCTGAAAGACAATGCGCGAGTGGCAATAGGTCGTCCAACTCTGCCCAGAGTACATCCAGGGCTGGGTCTTTAAATATGCGACATGTTCTAGCCAGAGACACGAGTCCAGATTTGTCTTGTCTGTAAACGAGGCCATAGTAGTGATGGAAGATATTGGACAGGATTTCTTCTATCTCCAGCGCATGATGCATTGGACGAGTGAAAGTTCGTTATTATGTAATTTATTGGAGAACATGTGTGCGCAAGGTGTCAAGAATTAGACAAGATGGCCCCTTTGGAGGCGAGAGACAATGGTACTCCTAACCTACACCTTGACTTATATATTCTAGCTACTGAATGGCTCATACAAGCAATATATTTGTGTGGCTTGTTTATATGATTGATGTCATGTGATGGAGGTCAGGTTGCTAATGGGTGATGCCTCGTTCCCAACACTCCCTGTTGAAAGCAGGTTGTAACATAGAGGACTGCCTGACACTCACAGGGATACTTCAATAGATGAGGTTGATATCACTGGTGAGGTTGGTTGCTTTGAAATAGACACTAGGGTGGTGCAACTTCAAGTAGTGATGGGCAAGGCCCAGGCTCAAGCCCCAGGCTGGGCCAGGCCAGGCCTACTTAGGCCAGGCCAAGCCAGGCCCTTTACAGGAGCCTAGGGGGCTCAAGGGCTCAGGCCTCAGATTTGCCAGGCCCTTTGGCTGGGGCTCAAGACTGGGGCTTAGATACTTAGTAATCATGTTTGTAACCATGACATAAATTTAATTTTGAACTTGATTCCACACTTCCACCGAAATGAATATGACACCCATCGAAAACACAGCTGGTCGGCCAAAATGGGCAACATACCCATCTGCCAAGCTCAGGGACACTGAAAACGTGGCAACTCCCAAGCTTGCCTCACACCAGCAGCTAACTAATTCAGGCGGCAGCATACCCCCCTCTCCCATCCGACTCTCTGATCACAAGAAATCCCCTCCTCCTTCACTTCCCAGGTCCACTTCTATTGGCTACAAATGCAAGAGGGCAAATACTGTGCAGCTCTTCTCAGACGACAATGTAAGAGTGGCAGAGCCATCTGCACTTGCCAAAGGTCGGTCTCCTGCAATTTTCTCATTGGGCACTGGCTGAGCCAAAATATCACAGGCAAACAAGTTGCCACATCATCCGCTATGCAAAATAAGCATAATAAAGAACCAATAATGGAGTGTTGTCTCTTACACAGAACCCAGGTTTGATGGTTACTACCAATAACGTCCCAGCAGTGAATGTACAAGTATTGGATATTGAAGAATCCACCAAGTCACGTCGTGAGAGTCGAAGTTGTGACGTTGATCAGTTCTTTGGTGACATGTTTGTCCGTGCCAACAACAACAAAAAATGCCACAGCTGCAAGTTATGTTTGGTGATGCTGGTTGCTGAGATTTCGACGCTTCGCTGTCATTTGCAATCATCCCATCAGGTAGAGTATTATTGTTTACATTCTTTGTCTCAGTGCTGATGTTCTATTGTGCCAGCGCGAGTACTGTTACGCTTGGCCTGGGTAAGGACAAGCATAGCCTAGGATGGTCGAAGGTTGGGGTCAGGAATGACATTGTGCAGCAATGTCACAAGTCAATTGGAGTTGGGAGTGATGTCGTGCAGTAATGTCACGAGTCGATCGGGGTTGGGAGTGATGTCGTGCAGTAATGTCATGAGTTGATCGAGGTTGGAAGTGACGTCGGACAGTAATGTCATGAGTCGAGTCAGAGGGAATGGTGGAGTACCGTTCGTACGAGTAAGTGTTGAGTCAATAGTCTCAATGACGACTAGATCAAGAACATCGCTTGAAGTGTGGTGAAGACTTGTAACAGAGGAGGTGAGACTTCGAAGAAAAAGAAGTGTTATTAAACTCAGACTAGGTTACAGGATGTACACCTAGGAGATTGAAGCTAAGGTACTACAGCACGATCGCAGGGTTTATATAGATATTGCCAACATGCACGGACCAAGATAGAAAAGGGAATTCTGCAGGGAGAAGTCTGAATAAGCGACTGCAGAATGGAAGGTCGTGGAACGACGTAGAACAATGTTATACACGTGATCGAAGATAAGAAGATAAGAGACTCGGGACTTAGCGGGTGGCATGGCTAAGTGGCGCAGAATAGTCTGAGACGAGTAAGGGTTAGCATAGCTAGTTGGCGAGGACTAGTGAAGACAAGAGAAAAGAGTAAAGAAAAGAATAAATCGTAACAAGTACCTGAAATGGGCTCAAGAGAACAACTTCAAATCTATGTTGCCAAAGGACTGTCAGATGGAGAAGGATAAGAGTGCTCAACAACAATTTGATGGCCATCTCCAGCCTATGGTAAAGAATGCAAAAGCACTGCCATTTACCGATGAGTGCTCTCGTACCGCAGCCATACTATGGTTGGTCAATACTGATCAGGTAAAGTGCTTGAGCTCACACATTTGTGTCTCACTAACACTCGATAGCCATTGGCTGCACTTGAGCATCTGGACTTCAAGAACATGATCAATATTGCTGCTCATGCCACAGGCGAGATACAGTTACCAAGCCGTAGGGTAACGCGGAAACTGGCTATCAACATGTTCGCAGATCATATGTGTAAACTACACACTAAACTATCAAGTGACACTGTTAAAGGGCATGTTAGCCTGATGTGCGATGCTTGGCAGGTGTCGAATATGGATGCCTATTTTGCTGTTACTAGTTCTTGGTTGCAAGAAGACTTCCCCAGCGTGTAGGAGCTCAAAATAGCACTCATAGGATTTGTACAGATGAATAGTGTGCATGACGGTGAAACATTGGGTCAGGCACTTTACCAGGTCATCGAGCGGCTTGGAATTAGTCACAAGATTGGACATATAACATGTGACAATGCTTCAAACATGGATACGATGATGCAGGAGTTTGCTAAGCATATTCAGAAGGCCACAGGTAAACCATGGGATCCAGTTAAAAGATGAGTCCGGTACGTTTAATTATTAAAGATTACTATAATTTTATATGACTGGTTTGTGCTTAGATGCCTTGTGCACATTGTCAACCTCGCAACCCAAGTGTTATTACGTGCTCACAGCGAATCCAAGGAGTATGATCCCAAGAATCCTGATAGTGACTTGATTTCAGCACGTGGTCATCAGCAAGATGAAGTTGGTGTAGTACGCTCAATTTGTGCCAAGGTATGCATGTCCATTTATGACTAGTGATGTATGTATGATGTGCATCACATAGGAGCGCTCATCCGCGAAACGAAAGCAATTATTCCAGACTATTCAACAACAAGAGAGACCCGGTCATCCACCCTGTCAGCAGCCACTACAGCTTCTTCTCAACATGCCAGTACAATGGTCATCCACTTATGTCATGCTTCACCATGCCAAAAGACTCAGAGAGGTATGTTTAAGTCCCTTCCATGTCACCATTTGATAGATTGCTATGCAGGACATCGATCTATTTCTACATCAGATAGCGTTTGATGAGAAGGAGTGTGACAAATGAAATGCCAAAAGTTACTTGATCTGCAGCTGACGGATGAAGAATGGATATGCATTTCCATGCTACTTGGACTACTTTCAAAAGCAGAATATGCACAACAATCCTTTTCATCTGACTATGGTCCTGCAACACACCTTGCCCTTCCTGCCCTTGAGGCTCTGCATAAAGCTTGGTACACATGCAGTACAAAGAATGATTATATCGATTTCTGGCCAGTGCTTGAGGCTGGCTTAGAGAAAATTGTGATGTACTACGAGAAGACCGCAGATTCAGATGCCTATATTATGGCAATGCGTGCGTGAATTCTTCTCCATGTTTATTAATGGCCTAACTATGGCATAGTCCTTGACCCTGTTCAAAAAGGGAATCATATCCGCAAACATTGGGAGTTAGTATATGACGATGCTATGAAGTACATGGAAAAGCTGGTGCATGACTATGACATGCTTCATTGTCATGATATCTGATGTGGTACAGTACAAGGAACGATACTTGGAACTGAATGCCGGGTCTGTCACTGCGAAGTTGGTCAAGTCATTGAAGACCAATATGTCATTTGGCAAAATTAGTCAGCTCCTATGTGAGCTGTCCGATGACGAAGACGAAGACGATGTCTTCACAACATCTCCTGTGCATGGTGACTCACAACAACCATGGCTCGACGACTTCCATGGTTACCTCAATTCAAAGGATCAAGTTACATCTGGCACATCCATTGTGCAATGGTGGGGTATGAACACTGCAAGATACCCAGTATGGAGCTCGCTTGCTCGGAACTATCTGGCTATCATGGTCACATCAGTCTCAAGTGAGCGTGCATTTTCCTTGTCAGAAATCACAATCACCAGATGTCGCAATTGACTCAAGGGTGACATTGTCGAGGCACTTTAATGCTTGAAGTGTATTATTTGACGAGATCTGCTGTTTCGTGAGGCAGATGATTCTTTCTTGCAATCAGAGACCAAGCTTGATGCTGAGGATGGTTCGGAAGCTGGGTTTGTTGCTTCAGGATCAAATGTGGATGCTGCAGATGATGTCTTTGCCAAAGAATCAGCTACAGATCATGAAGCTACCAGTGTGCTGGATGATGGTGAGATTTTTGACCTTAATCTTGAGTAGTTTTTTTGTTGTCTGATTGTCTGGTAGCGCATACATGTAATTAGTACTTGGTGTCACTATAGCCAGGGCTGAGCCCTAGGCCAAGCTGGGCTGTTACTAAGGGCTTGAGCCTGACTTTTCTCTAAGCCTGGGCCCTTCTAATCCAGGCCCAAGCTGGGGCTTTTAGGCTGGGCCGGGCGCTGCCCATCACTAGGTGCAAGTAGTGGAACAAAATGAATTAGAACTCAAATAGCTGAGTCTGAAGCTATATAATGTACAGGTATGGTGGGAACCATTTACTACTTTTCATAGGTAGTTGAGAGCTATACTAAGGTGCTTGTTCATCACTCCCTCTTGCTAAATGTTTTTTTCTTTTGTCTTGACTAGTTCTCGTCAACTAGCTATGCTAACCTCATCTTGTCTTGGACTATTCCACACCACTTAGCTGTGCCACCTGCTAAGTCCCAAGTTCCTTATCTTGCATATCTTTGTTGAATGAGCACCTTAGTGTAGCTCTCAACTGCCTACTAAAAAGTAGTACATAGTGTAAGTTACTATATGTAGTAAATGGTTCCCACCATACCTGTACACTATATAGGTTTGAACTCAGCCTATCTGAGTTCTAAATTCATCTCATTCCACTACTTTGACCATTGTGGCATCTCAACCAGCAGCACAAAAACCCTCACCAAGTCTATCTCTGGAACCAACAACTTCAATAACATCTACTGGTGTACCTCTGTGAGTAATAGGCAGTTCTCTGCAATACAACCTGCTTTCAACAGGTTATGAGCCCTGTTAGTGCTCAATAGTGTGCATCTTGTGGTTGCACCTATCTGATGCCTAACTTGCATGATGCCATCTGGCAAATGTAACCTTGGTGGTTACCTGTTCTTGCTGAACGTCATGCAAACGATTGTTTGTGATGAACATTTTCCACTCATATAGAGTGAACCTATGCTGGAATAGCATGCTAATGCTGTTGCATTCCAGATATCTCTTAGAAATGTCGATCTCTTCATCTACTGTTGCCAAGGACTCTCGCATCCCAGTTTTCACCAGTGCGAACTGGGCCTCCTGGTGGCCTGCTATGCAGGCATACATCCTGGCGACTGGACATGATTGGGTGATGCAGGTTCCTCCTCCACCTGTGCCAACCGATATCACTGATCATAACGACATGTCATATTGGATCAGTTGGTCGAGGGGCAACTCGATGATTATGGACTCCATTGCCCTCCATCTCAATGAGGCCCTTCAGGCCAAGTACTTGGTCCACAACACCACCAAGGAATTAGTTGTAGCCTTTGAAGGGAATTACGCGATGCCGGGGATCTCCCAGGCATACGTGCTCTTCAAGGAGCTCCTAAATATCACAGTCCCTGCCAATGCGCATCCCGTGCCGGCCCTCTCCAAGGCCGAAACTCTCTTCGCCCAGCTCAAGGAAGCTGGCTATGACATCCTTGCCAAAATCCAGGTGATGCTGCTCTTGAGCAAGCTCTCTGCAACAATTGACGTTGTGTTACGCTTGGCCTAGCGTAGCCTAGGTTGGTCGAAGGTCAGGGTTGGGAGTGACGTCGTACAGCAATGTTACGAGTCAGTCAGGATCAGAGTAATGTTGTGCAGTAATGTCACAAGTCGGTCGGGGTTAGAGTGACGTCGTGCAGTAATGTCACGAGTCAGTCGAGGAGTGACGTCGCGCAGTGATGTTGCAAGTCAGTCAAGAAGTCAGAGAGTAAGCATTGAGTCAATAGTCTCAATGACGACTAGATCAAGAACACTGCTCAAAGTGCAGTGAAGACTTTTAAGGAGGAGGTGAGACTTTGAAAGGAAAAGAAGGAGTTTATTAGACTCGAACTAGGTTATAGGATGTACACCTAGGAGATCAAAGCTAAGGTACTACGGTGCAATCGCAGGGTTTATATAGATAGTGCCAGCGCGCACAGACCAAGACAGGAAAGGGAATTCCGCAGGAAGAAGTCTGAATAAGCGACTGCGGAATGGAAGGTCGTGGAACAATGAAGAACAATGATGTACACGTGATCAGAGATAAGAAGATAAGAGGTTCGGGACTTAGCGGATGGCACAGCTAAGTGGCGCGGAATAGTCCGAGATGAGTAAGGGTTAGCATAGCTAGTCGGCGAGGACTAGTCAAGTCAAGAGAAAAGAGTAAGAAAAAGAATAGATTGTAACATGTTGTCACTCAGATGATTGTCCAGGTGAAGGATACTGGCAGGAAACCGAAGGATCTCTCAGTTTCCGAGATCCATGCAGCTGTGATCCTCTCCTGGGACAAGCACCATCTCTCGGAAAAGGCCCAAAGAAAACAACCAGCGCATGTGAATTACATTAGCGTAGTCAAGAGAAAGGGTAATGACCCTTCTTTTCAGCAGCAGCAGCAGCCCTCCATGTCACAGTAGCCCCAGCAACAGCAACAAAAAGGAGAGGCTAGCATCTCTGATAAGAAAAAGAAAATGCGTTGAGGCAAGAAGGTGAAGTCCAATGACCATGCCCACATCACCTCTGCGGCCATTGTTACCCCCACGCACTACCTTGATGCCTTGGCTCCCTCGCCCACCGTCGACCCCCGCTTAATGGCGCACCATGCGCCCTCCTTCTACCAAGGGGATCAAGGCCCGCCGTTTGATCCTCGCATCAAACAGGTGTTTTCTCTCACTGAAAGGCTTGAGATTACCCCTTCCATGGAGAATATTTGCAGGCTAGACATGATAATCCCGCTTGCCAGACCCTCCTTGTACATGTCCGCTCCACTGTCCCTTCCTCCTCCATTGGTGGGTCCTATTTCTCTCTCCCATTGGATGTTCGATATGAAAGCCTTTGGGTTTCCTTCACTCACATCTGATATTCTGGACCCATAGGACTTTGCCACCTCCATGGTGACTATCAAGGAGATGTCTGAAGAAGACCTCCCACCTCCTCTGGCCAAGAGGAAGCACTCTCGCCGCTCTCGCAAGCGCACGATCAAGCCTCCTCCAGCTGACAGCTGGGACTCAGAAGACCTGGATGAGTTCTATGGCACCTACACAGGCTCTCCTGATAAGCTGAAAAAGAACAAGGATACTGTTAGTATCTTCGATTCAGATATCAATGCCCAAGTGGCCACTGCCGCCGGAATTGACGTCAAGTATGTCAAAGAGGACTTCAACAAACAAATAAGGCAAGTGATTCGTCCATCCACATCTAAATGCACTCGCTCACTGTGACCTCCCTCCGATGTGTCATGTACTGCTTGAGTAGGGACATGCAAATGTAAAGTAATGTTAGCTAGTGTAGACACCACCGTGATGTCCACTTCTTTCAATACATTATGTTCCTGTCGCTCTGAATTGCGTGATAATAAGAAAAAGTGTAGATGTGATCACAACATCATGTTGTGGATCCTTGACTCTGGTGCTTCAATGCACTTTATCCCTGAATGAAGTGACTTTGTCGAATATACAGAGTTGAAAGGTTCTGCACGGATACCTGTACGAATCGCCTCTGGTGTCATCTATGTAATAGGTACAGGTCAAGTACTTGTCAACTAGAGGGATGAGCAACACAATATGCATGTCCTTGAACTCCACAGCATTGGGCACATCCCCAATTCTGGTGTTTGACTTGTTTTCCTGGGCCAACTTCTTTGCCATGGAGCAAAAATCCATGGTGATGTAAACTCATTAGTAGTAACTTATGGCAATGGTGTTACTCTTGCCCCATTCATTCCAGGTTGTATAGGCCCTAACATATTTACCTTGGAAGGGCTACTGCTCACCATGGAACCATCAGCCCATATAACGATGTCGATCACATATGATATATGTTATGATTCATTCTTTTCTTTACTCTTTTCTTTCATCTTGACTAGTCCTTGCCGACTAGCTATGCTAATCCTTACTCATCTCAGACTATTCCGTGCCACTTAGCTGTGCCACCTGCTAAGTCCTGAGTCTCTTATCTTCTTATCTTTGATCACATATACAACATTGTTCTTCGTCGTTCCACGATCTTCCATTCCACAGTCGCTTATTCAGACTTCTTACTGTGGAATTCCCTTTTCCATCTTGGTCCATGTGTGTTGGCAATATCTATATAAACCCTACGATTGCACTGTAGTACCTTAGCTTCGATCTCCTAGGTGTACATCCTGTAACCTAGTCCAAGTCTAATAACATCTCTTTTCTTTTGAAGTCTTACCTTCTCTGTTACAAGTCTTCACTGCACTTTGAGCAATGTTCTTGATCTAGTCGTCGTTGAGACTATTGACTCAATGCTTACTTGTATGAACGGCACTCCACCATTCTCTCTGACTTGACTCGCAACATCACTGTGCAACGTCACTTCCGACCTTGACTGATTCGTGACATTACTGCATGATGTCACATCCGACCCCAACCTTCGACCAACCTAGACTACACTCGTCCTTACCCAGGCCAAGCATAACAAAATATCGAAGCTATCCAGAAGGCCTACTACTGTGTAGTACGCCACCATTTCTTCCTTGCAGAGATGCGGTCGACCTGACCGTCCTTTGACACCAATCCCTGTTCTGTGGAACGTTCAATACTGCAATCAAGAGCCTTCGCTCTCCCCTGAACCTTCAAACTCTTCGCCCACCTCTTCTAAAAGCAAAGACCTTCACCTCGCATCTCCTACAGACAAGGAAACCATCCAGACTTTAGCGCATGACCTTTCGGCATCGCTAACCTTACCCAGACCACTGACACCTCCGTCTCTGCCCTTTATCTCAAGGCAAACATCTCTCGCTACAGCACTTCCATATCCAATAACCAGACCACCTACTCCAACACCTCTCATCATATCATCTACCAGACACGCTGAACTTTGCATCGGCTCTCCAGAGGAGTATGATGGAAACCCAAAGAATGCCAAATCCTGGCTAAATGCTGTATGCACCTATCTCCTGACCAACAAGGATGTTTACAACACTGATGCAAAGAGAGTTGCCTTTGCACTCTCCTACATGAAGAAAGGTGCTGCCTATACTTGGGCATCTAATTTTCAGGCGGCCGCCTTAGATAACAACTCGTTTGGAACCATGTCGGACTTCAAGTCCAAATTCCTAGATGCCTTTGATCACGCCAGCACCAAGACTGATTGAAACGACCAACTCACTTAAGAGCTAGTTGTTTGGGTTGGAAAGAGTACTAGATGTGAGCCAAGCACTAGTTGTTGTTGGGAAAACTCCAGGAGGACAAGACTGCCGTCTCCTGGTGATGTATTGGGCTTTATATACTGTAGCTACATGCACACAGACCGTGCTATGCTTATCTCTACTTACTATACAGAGGTATGAGTTGGAATGACTGGGTATAACATGTGTTTAGGCTGTGTGCATGTGGATTGGGTGTGGTGAGTCATGAGTGGATGATAGGGGTCATACGGTGAACATATGTGTGACTAGGCGGAACATGTGTTAGATAGCGTGACATGTGAAGATGTGACATGGTGAAGGTGTGAAGAGTGAACATGTGGAGCCGTGATATCGTGAAGTCGTGAAATGGTGAAGATGTGAAGACCTGACTGATGTGACTGATGGATTAGGATAAGATGATTAGGAAAAGTGTAGTGAATGTTGGTAGTGAAATAGGCATTGACCCGAGATAAGTGATTGAGGACTAGGAAAAATAGGGGAAAAATAGGGCATGTGTAACACTGATGCCATAACCTGGCTGGCAACCACAAGGATCAAAGACCGTAAAGTACATCACTGAATTTAAAACCAGGTTGCGGTTAGTGGCATTACTGAGGAACTTGTCCTCATCAACTACTTCTCTGCTGGCATCCCCAAAAACCTCATAAGACAAATCCTGGCTATGAAAACCGTACCAATGAAAGTCACCGACTGGTACAAGAAGGCCATGGTCTTCAAACAAGGTGCCAACCAATCTAACCTAATTCATGCAATGCACAGGAACCCTTCCTCAACTCCCCACTTCTTCTCAAACTCGCATGTCAAAGAAAAAGATCCTAATGCGATGAATGTTGATGTCATTAAAATGCCTTTCCCTAAAACGAAACTCACCAATGAAAAACAAACACAGTTTGCCAAAGAAGGACGATGCTTCAGATGTCACTGAAAGGGACATACATCATACAACTGTAAAACCAAACTTGTCGGATGTAACGCGGAAGCGTAGTTTTGTGTGATTTCCGAGTGTAATGCTTAGTCAGCAGTCACGAGGACACTTCTGACTCTAAGGAAGACTTCGAGCAGACACGAGGTCACTTCTCAAGGCTTCCTGGGGATCGCGTAGAAACTACACTTGATTGCGTAGAACTAGCTTAGCGTTATGGTACATGGGCGTCAGGTATATATACTAAAGAGGGTCATGGCTGTGTATCAGGAAAGGGAATATGGAGGCGGGCCTCCGTGTCTACAAAAGGAATCGGAACTCCGACGGGGTTCCGCATTCCGCTGATCCGTTCATAAGGAACGGAACTCCGTTTATCCAAAACGGGTCAGCATTGGTATCGTCCAAAAGGAGTTCACGGAACTCCGTACACAGCCTCACCTAAATGTATCTGGATAGGGACAAGACATCGGGGTTATGAGAGAAACCCGTGAGGAGAGAATGACGTCCGTATAAGGAATATCAAGAAAAGGAGAGACCCCAAGGATAGTCCCAAGTGGGGTCCCGTTCGGAAGCATAATGAAATGGAGAAAAAGAATTAGATAAGTCCCAAGGCTCACCCTCTAACCGTAACATTACCCCCTCTCTATCTTCCAAGTCGCCGACTTGGACATTACTCTGAGTCCCCCTCATTGACGACGTAGTCGGTGATGTCGAATGAGGGGTCGTCGAGAAAGGGGCATTCCCCTAAATCATGACCGTGTTCTCCGGAAGAACGACAGATTCTTCTTGGGCAGTGGTATTGCGAATGACCCGGCGCGGTGTATCGACAGATTGGACAAGTATAGTGGGGACAATCGGGGCGGAGATGACCCCTTCTGTTGCAGGTGAAACACCGCGGTTGGCGCCTGGAGTACGGTGAAACCGAGGGGAGTCGGTCGACGTCAATCGGGTTGGCTTGAGTACCCGAGTCAGTGGACAGCGTTTGCGACGGCGACGGGTCGGGATGGGGGGTACGCGGGATAGTTCGTGCCCGATGGGAGGAGGCAAGGCCTCCCCGGAGAAGTACCGTCCCGGTCCTTGGACGACGGGGGCGAGAGGGGGTCGGAGTGGTTGGATGGGGTCTGATGGGAAGAGGCTCTGGGGAGGGAGTTCTGGCTGGTCGGAGGGGTACGGTGGCGAGGAAGGCCAGGACGTCTCGCTCAGGGATAGGAGACTGGGGGCGAACTCCCTCAGGAGTGTTTCCAGCGTGGTCGGTTGTGGTTCCAGTACCTGTAGTAGCTGGGAGGTCCACGCCGGAATCGGCTGGGGATGGTAAAGCGGCGGGGGTAGATCCTGATAGGATGGTAGATTCGTCAGAGGGGGAATCCCAGTTGTCGACGTTCCAAGTGTCGACGGCTGGGTCGTCGGATAAGTAGTAAAGTCGGTCATGAAAGGGGAGAGCGTTAAACACGGGGCGAAGTATTGGGAAGACGAGGAGATGGGGGAGGTCGTTGAATATTCTTCCCATGCCATGCTGGTCCATGGCATCGAGAATGGAGGCTCTCGCCTCGGCGAGAGCTTGTTCCATGGCACGGGCGTAGACTGGAGGAGTGGATTCTGGGAGGAGCTGGGCATGGGTAGTTCGGGCGGCGGCGTAGGAGTGGAAAATGTCCACCAACGAGACGAGGGTTCCGTTTCCGGCAAACTCAGGGATGGTACGAAGGGTATCGGAGGCCGCGGCGTTGGAGAGAAGGGCGGTGTAAACGATTCTTCGACTTCGAAGAGGGAGTCGATGGAGGCGAAGGGGTACTCGAACGTTGAAGTTGGCGGAGAAGACATTGTTGGAGTCGTTAGACATGTGTATGGATTTAGTTTGGTGAGGGAAAGTCGATTGAGTTCCTCTCCTTATATTCGTTGAGGAGTTCCTTGGCATGGCCCAAATTGGATTTGGGTTCCCAGGTATTTTCGGAAGACGGGTACCCTTTCCATTTTACCAAAAAGGTCCGACGGCGTGCGGATCCCCGATGAGACAGTATTTGGTCAATTTCGAATTCCTCTTCCCCTTCTATTAGATCCGGCGGAAGCGGAACAAAATTTGTTCCGTGTTCCGCAGTCTCCCTATATGGAGTTAGGAGGGAGGCGTGGAAGACATCGTGGATTTTCCAGGTAGGCGGGAGTTTTATCCCGTAAGAGACGGGGGAGAGTACCTGGGTGATCTC
>JBBPTC010000671.1:0-13031 GCA_038093955.1 Boletus albobrunnescens
TTCTGGGTTAAAGGGTCTTATGGGTTCTTGATATGCCAGTGGGTTCTGTTCGCTTAGATTGGCCCAAGTGATTGGATGTGAAACAATATATTCAATATAGACAATAGCAAGAAGGGCGCCTAAGTGAGGAGTGAGGTCATAGAGTGGTAAGGCTATGAGGAGTGCTACTAGAAGGTTCTCTAGACCAGCAAGGGCTGTGATTACTAGAAGGAGGGGGAGCGCGAGATCTCTCTCTAGATGGAGGGTTCTCCTGTAGGTAATCATTTGCCTTGAGTATGAACCTCCAGGCCTAATCAATCTCTCTTGGACCTGTGGCCTGCTGTATCCCAAGCTGAATTTACTCTTGAATAAATTCACTGGCAGAGCGTTGCAGCAGATTCTGACTATGTAAACTGCAACGGCTGCTACTCTGAGGTTGTTGTCCAGCTTGACTTAATCGGGCAAGTAGGGTTCTATATATGGGTTGCCAATCTACTGGCCCCTCTAGTTCCGGTTCACTATAATAAGGGGTGGAAGGGTGATATTGGGGAGAATACTCCTCTAGAAAATCTAATTCATATGAGAATTGGAGATAGGGTGGATAGATGGGAAATGGAGTACTTAGCTGATAGTAATCTAGATCTTCGGTATCTAGATCAATGGAGTCCTCGCAGACAGCGGTACTAGGGGCCTCTTCAGTGGCAAGGGTGGAGTTAGGGCGGATGGTCTGTTCTGCTTCGTCTAGTGATATTGTGTAGTTGGATAATTCCAGGTCAGAAGCCGGATGTTGTAACTATCAATAGAACTTGTCAGTTCTTGCTGTATCACTGTGTAACTAGTGACTACAGTACCTATAGGTTCTCTTGTTCAAGCTTGATGGTGGCAATATCCAGGATAAGTTCAAACGTGGCGGGGTAAGAGGGAGGAGAGGCCAGTTGGGGGAGGTGGCTAGATCTGGTGACAGCGGCGTTAAGGATATCGGTGATGTAGTAGTAAGGCACTAGATCTTGATTAGTGACCTTAATGGATGTGTCAATGATGGGAGCCTACTGGTGCTATCAATATCACAATGTTGGGGTGGGAATAGAAGTGGTGTCTGGTTGGGTAGTGTTACGCTTGGCCTGGGTAAGGACGAGCGTAGCATAGGATAGTCAAAGGTCAAGGAGTAATGCTACAGTGATATCATAGGTCAAGACTGGAATGAACGACATGGTAGTATCATGAGTCCGGACAGGAGATGACATTGTGGTGATATCACAAGTAGAGGTCAGAGATGACGTCGTGCAGTAATGTCATAAGTCGGGTCAAGGTCAGGAATGTTATCCTGCAGTAATGTCATGAGTCAGGTCAGAGGGAATGGTGGAATGCCATTTGTACAAGTAAGCATTGAGTCAATAGTCTCAACAATGACTAGATCAAGAACACCGCTCAAAGTGCAGTGAAGACTTGTAATGGAGAAGGTGAGACTTCGAAAGGAAAAGAAGAGTTTATTAGACTCAGACTAGGTTACAGGATGTACACCTAGGAGATCGAAGCTAAGGTACTATGGTACGATTATGGGGGTTTATATAGATATGCCAACATGCACGGACCAAGACAAGAAAGAGAATTCTGCAGGAAGAAGTCTGAATAAGCAACTGTGGAATGGAAGGTCGTGGAACAACGAAGAACAATTGTATACACATGATCAAAGATAAGAAGATAAGGAACTCGGGACTTAGTGGGTGGCACAGCTAAGTGGTGTGGAATAGTCCGAGATGAGTACAGGTTAGTATAGCTAGTTGGCGAGGACTAGTCAAGACAAAAGAAAAGAATAAATTGTAACAGATAGCTAATCCAAGCGGTTAGTATAGTCTTGTCCTAATGAAATGACCAACTCACTTAAGAGCTAGTTGTTTGGGTTGGAAAGAGTACTAGATGTGAGCCAAGCACTAGCTGTTGTTGGGAAAACTCTAGGAGGATAAGACTGCTGTCTTTTTTTGGACTTTATATACTATAGCTACATGCGCACAGACCGTGCTATGCTTATCTCTACTTACTATACAGAGGTATGAGTTGGAATGACTGGATATGACATGTGTCTAGGCTGTGTGCATGTAGATTGGGTGTGGCAAGTCATGAGTGGATGATAGGGGTCATGAGGTGAACATATGTGTGACTAGGTGAAACATATGTAAGATAGCGTGACATGTGAAGAGGTAACATGATGAAGGTGTGAAGAGTGAACATGTGAAGCTGTGATATTGTAAAGACGTGAAGTCATGAAGTCGTGAAGACATGAAGATGTGACTGGGGTTGATTAGGGTAAGATGATTAGAAAAAGTGTAGTGAACTTTGATAGTGAAATAGTTATCAATCTGAGATGAGCAATTGAGGACTAGGAAAAATAGAAAAAAATAGGGCATGTGTAACACTGTATCTGTTGTAGTCAATGATAACATCAGCATAATGTGTTAGATCACCAGCGAAGTTTCAGTGATTTAAAGTTTTAAGCAGGATCTTGTTTTCTTTTGCCCATATGTGGTCAATGAATATGGTATTAGCTTCTGAGTCTAATAGTGCTTGGGCATGAATAGTTTTATTGTGAGATCAGAATGGTACAATATGGATAGATAAGACAATATCCTTGGTTGGATTTCCTTAAATTCGAGCAATACTAGAGTTTATTGACTATAGCTAGTGGAAGAGAAATTAAGCACCAGATTGGAGTCCTGGCCAAGCGCCAAATCAATTAAAGACCCCTCTTGACTTTGAGAATAATTTACTATTTTGGACTATGCAGCCTGTTTGTCCAGATCACTCAAGCTACAGAGGCTTTTGTCTTGTATAATTGGAAAAGTGCTTTGACTTGATCATAGGTTATTCCTCAACAAGTGTGTGGCAATGATTCTTGTGCCTGTTTCCACGATGTGGCAGGCATGTTTTGTGATGTGGTAGCAGCTCGGATTGCAGTAGTGTTGGAATCAGTTTATGCTGTCCTCTAGACCAATGACATTTGCTGCATCTGGTATTGGATTGCCTGCAATCTTTAGCAAAATGGCCTGGCTTTCTGAAATTGAAACAAGATCCAGTATTAGCAGATCAGGGTTTGCTCTTTTCTTTCTGGGTAAAGGTGTCTATATGCACCTTATTATTTTCATCATCATAGGCAAGGGTGTTTGCTTGTCTAGCAGGCTTCCTTCCAAATATAAAATTCAGAATTCTTGTGCTGTGCTGACTCTTTAGACTTCTTCCATGTAGTCTGAGATATTAGTTTTACATTTGCCTTCCTTAATGATCTATGCAATAATGGAAGGGTGAGCATTCTTTTCCACAATATTGATCATGTGACCACTTTCAAGTTGAGCAAGGAGATAGAGTGATTTGAACTTTACAATCCATAAATCTATACTCAATTCTCCTTGTTTGAGTTTCTCAGGTTTGTGGTTGGCCCAATCTTTCTGGTTAGAGGAGCAGAACATGGCTGGAAGCTTGACTTCTAGCATGTCCCATTGATAGGGGGGATCTCTGGATAGGTGTACTTCTGAGAAGTGTCCAGCCAGTGGACCTTTCATTCTAGATAGTACTGTGACTACTGCATCTTGAGATCCAGGGGCAATAAGGTGGGAATTGACTTTGAGCCATTCTTTGATTTTGGCCCACCATTCTTCAAACTTAGTGCTTGATCCATGATATTCACCAGGATTGGCAAAGATCTCCACTTTGCATGAGAAATCTCCAGATCCTAATGATGATGAAGTGCCTGCTTGTTCTATAGTTTCTGCCACCGTAAGTTGATCTTGAAGTTCTTTGACTTCTTTCTTCAGTTCCTCATTCTTGTTTTCAAGTCTAGTGAGGCCTCTATTGGTTTTGAACATTGCTTCCTCTAATCTGCTAAATTCTTGAGCCATGGCAAGAGACTTCTCATTCCAATCCATTTCATCATTGTTCAAGATAGAGATGACTTCAGCTGACATGATGAATTTATAGAGTTTTTCAGAGTTTAGGGTTTCTGATAGTTTTTCTCAGTCTTCTACACTTCTTGAGTAAGTGATGTTTTTGGATTACTTCATTCTGAATAGCAATACAATCAATATGGTGCTGAAAGTAAAACCTTTTGTCAGGGGTAAGATTCAGATGTTGAACTATATTAGCCAGATCAAGTGTTAGTTATGGGATTAGATTGGTCGGCTAACTCAGATCTATCATCAAGAATAGAGTTTGGGTGTAAACTATTTATAGTAGGTACTGGGATGTGGCAATTATGGAGATTGCCTCTGTGGGGGTGAGGGCTAGTAGGGCAAGATGCAATAGCAGCTTTAGATTCTACCTCAATGATTTGATCTCTGGTCCTGTTCCTATACAAGTTATTCAATCTTTCAATTCTCCTTATTGTGGATCTTATGTGTTCTCTGATTTCAAGAGGATTAGGTAAGGGGATTACTGGTTCTGGGTTTAGGGGTCTTATGGGTTCCTGATATGCAGGCAGGTTCTGCTCAGTTAGATCGGCCCAAGTAACTGGATGTGAAACAATGTATTCAATATGAATTATAGTGAGAAGGGTGCCTAAGTGTGGAGCAAGGTTGTAGAGCGGTAAGGCTATGAGGAGTGCTACTAGAACCAGCAAGGGCGGTGACTATTAGAAGGAGGGGGAGCATGATCTCTCTCTCTAGATGGAGGGTTCTCCTGTAGGTAATCATTTGCCTCAAGTATGAACCTCCGGGCCTGGTTAACCTCTCTTGGATGTGGGGCCTGCTGTATCCCAAGCTGAATTCCCTCTCGAATAAGCTCATTGGCAGAGCATCACAGCAGATTCTGACTATGTAAACTGCAACTGCCACTACTTCAAGGTTGTTCTCCAGTTTGACTCAATTGGGCGACTAGAGTTCTATATATGGGTTGCCAATCTACTGGCTCATCTAGTTCTGGTTTGCTATAGATGGGAGTAGATGGGTGATAACAGGATGAGTACTCTTCTGGGAATCTAATTTGTATGAGAATTGAAGATAGGGTGGATAGATAGGGAGGGAGTACTTGGCTGGTAGTAATCTAGATCTTCAGTATCTAGATCAATGGAATCCTTGTGAACAGTGGTACTAGGGACATCTTCAAGGGCGAGGGTGGAGTTCAGGCAGATGGTTTGTTCTGCTTTGTCTAGCGATATTATGTAATCAGATAGTTCCAGGTTAGAAGCTAGATTCTGTAACTATCAATAGAACTCGTCAGTTCTTGCTGTATCACTGAGTAACCAGTAATTACAGTACCTGTAGGTCTTCTTGTTCATGCTCAATGGTGACAATATCCAGGATGAGGTCAAATGTGGCAGGGTAAGAAGAAGGAGAGGCCAGCCGGGGAAGGTTACTAGATCTGGCAATGGTGGCATTAAGCATATCTGTGATGTAGTAATAAGGCACTAATCTCAGTTAGCAGCCTTAATGGATCTGTCAATGATGGAAGTCTACTGGTGTCAATTGAGATCCTAATGTAGGATGGGAATAGAAGTGGTGTCTGGTTGGGTAGCTAATCCAAGTGGTTAGTATAGTCTTGTCCTAATGAAATAACCAACTCACTTAAGAGCTAGTTGTTTGATTTGAAAGAGTACTAGATGTAAGCCTAGAACTAGCTGTTGTTGGGAAAACTCCAGGAGGACAAGACTGCTGTCTCCTGGTGGTTTATTGTGCTTTATATACTGTAGCTACATGCACACAGACCATGCTATGCTTATCTCTACTTACTATACAGAGGTATAAGCTGGAATGATTGGGTATGACATGTGTCTAGGCTGTGTGCATGTGGATCAGATGTGGCAAGACATAAGTGGATGATAGGGGTCATGAGTATGACTAGACAGAGCATGTGTGAGATAGTGTGACATGTGAAGAGGTGACATGGTAAAGGTGTGAAGAGTGAACATGTGAAGCCATGATATCATGAAGATGTGAAATGGTAAAGGTGTGAAGATCTGAAGATCTGACTGATGTGACTGATGGATTAGCATAAGATGATTAGGAAAAGTGTAGTGAACTTTGGTAGTGAAATAGTTATCAGCCCAAGATGAGCAATTGAGGACTAGAAAAAATAGGGAAAAATAGGGTATGTGTAACAAAGTCCTCCTAGGAATGATAGAAACTACACTGGAATTGCATAGAACTAGCTTAGAGCTATCAGTATATGGATGCCAGGTATATATACTGGTGAAGGTAAAGGCTGTGTGAATGAAAAGATATATGAAGACAGAGCTCTGTATCTACAAAGGTGTTCCGCATTCCACTATTCTGCTCATAAGGAGCAGAACTCTGGAGTTAGTATAGTAGGAAGTCTAAAAGGAGTTACAGGACTCTATACATAGCCTTACCCTTTCTAGAAGAAGATACATGACATCTGGATTGTAAGAGAAACCCATGAGGAGTAGAGGCATCTACAAGAGAGGAAAACATGGCTAAGAAGAAATGGCTCCCCAAGGGTGGTCCCAAGTGGAAGCCCATTCAGATGCATAGTGGAAAGGAGAAAATGTAGTAGACAAGTCCCAGGGCTCACCCTCTAATTGTAACATTACCCTCCTGCTATATTCCAAGACACTGTCTTGAACCCTAATCAAATTCCTCCCCCTCATTGACAATGTAGTTGGTGAGGTTGAACAAGGAGTCCTCCTAAAAGGGACACTCCCCTAAGTCATGGCCATGTTTCCTGTAGGAACAACAGATCCTCCTTGGGCAGCAATACTACAAGTGCCCTGGTACAGTGTAGCAATAGATGGGGCACATGTAGTGGGGGCAGTCTGTGTAGAGGTGTCCACATTGGTTGCATGTGAAACATCTTGGTTAGCACCTGGAGTAAGGCACCAGCAAGGAGATTTGATCGATGTCAATCAGGTTGGTTTACCCAGGTTAACAAACATCACTTGCAACGTTGGTGTTGTAGAATGAGCTCTTCATGGCATAACTTGTATCTGATGGGAGGAGGCAAGGCCTCCCCTAAGAAGTATTGTCCAGGTCCTTTGATGACAGGGGCAAGAGGGTGTTGGAGTCTCTGAACAGGATCTAACTGGAAGGGGTTCTGGGGAAGGAGTTCAAGCTGGGATGAGGGGTATGCTGGTGGGGAAGGCCAGGGCATCTTGCTCAGAGACAGAAGACTGGGGGCAAACTCCTCCAGTAGCTCCTTCAATGTCATCAGATGTGGTTCTAGTAGGAGGGATGTCGACACCTGAATCAGTTAGGGATGGTAGAGAGAGGGTGGCAGGTTCAGAAATGAGGGTGGATTCATTGGAAGGGGAGTCCCAGTCATTGACATTCCAAGAGTCAACAGAGGGGTCATCCGAGAGGTAGTAGAGCCTGTCATGGAAAGGTAGAGTGTTGAAGATGGGTCAGAGAATAGGGAATACAAAAAGGTGGGGGAGATTGTTGAAGATTTCCATCCCATGTTGATCCATGGTATCAAGGATGGCAGCTCTAGCCTCAAAGAGGGCTTGCCCCCTGGCATGAGCATATACCTGGAAGGAGTGTTCTGGAAGGAGCTGGGCATGGATGGTTCTGGCAGCAGCATAGGAGTGGAATATGTCCACCAGTAAGACAAGGGTTCTGTTCCCAGAGAATTCTAGATTAAGTCATAAGGCATCAGAGGCGATAGAGTTGCCCAATAGGATGGCATAGACGATTCTTCAGCTGCTTTGAAGAGGAAGTTGATGGAGGTGAAGGGGAATGTGAATGTTGAATTCTGCTGAGATGACATTGTTGGACAACATGAGGTTTATTGAGGGGAGTATAATGGAAAGTCAAGTGGGTTTCTGGTCTTCTATTCCTTGAGGAGTTCCTTGGCATGTTCTAGGTTGGCTTCAGGTTCCCATGTATTCTCGGAAGACAGATATCCTATCCACTTAATTAGGAATGTTCAATGTCATGTGGCTCTCTGATGAGATAGGATCTGTTCAATTTTAAATTCCTCTTCTCCTTCTATGAGATCTAGTGGAAGCAGAACAAAATTTGTTCCGTAGTTTTCCTATATGGGAAGAGAAGAGAAGTGTGGAAGGTGTTATGGAACTTTCATGTCTTTGGTAGTTTTAGCTTATAGAAGACTAGAGAGATCACTTGTATTATTTCGAATGGCCCCTCTTGTTGAGAGGCTAATTTCCATGAAGAATAGTGAAGGCATAGGTTATGTCCTTTGAGCCATACTTTGTCCCCTACTTTCCATGCTCTGAAATAAGAGGTCACTTACTTCTTCATGTACTGTTGGGCTTTTTTATGGGCTTCATGTACTTCATCTCTGGCCTTGGCCAGTTTTGAGAGGTGAGTTTCTACTGCTAGGATGAAGGTCTGTCCAAGGGAGAGATATCCTCTGGGTTCATATCCTATCATTAGTGAGAATGGGGTTTTTTGGATTACCAAGTGGATGGATGAGTTGTGATGGTATTCTGCTAAGGTGAGGAATTCTGTCCACTTGGTGGGGTCTACTTGATATAATATATGAAGGTAGATTTCTAGTTCTTAATTCATTTGTTAAGTTTCTCCGTCAGTTTGTGGATGATATGCAAAGGAGAGGAGTGGATCATAGTTTAGGAGTCTTGCTAGTTCCAATGCAAAGGCAGAGGCAAATTGTGGTCTCCAATCAGAGATGACCTTGTTGTGTAGGTCAAATTGTTTTAAGACATAGTTGAGGAAAAGGAAGGTGATTCCTTCTGCATCAATGGTTTTGTGGTAGGAGGCTAGAATTACCCCCTTAGTAAGCCCATGGTCGACCACAACCATGATAGAGTCAAAACCCTGAGAAAGTGGAAGGTTGGTAATAAGATTCATAAAGATATGTTGGAATGGGCAATCTATAGCAAGTGACAGGGGAGTAAGAGGTGGAGTGGTTGGGTGAGTATTGACCTTGTTGGCTTGGCAAATAGCACATAGTGACATATGAAACCTGTGAGCCCTGGCCACTAGTAGTCACATTGAATGAGGTTAAGGATGTGGAAGTATCCACTGTGGCCTCCAGTGGGGGAATTATGGAGGGAGTTGAGGATGTTGGCATATGAGGATTCCAGAATGTAGAGTTAGTACTTGTCATAAAGGAGTTCATTGTTGAAGTACCAATCCATTTTGTTAGTCATAGGGAAGGTGGAGGATCCATTGTGAAGATTCTGCAGTTGTTATTCCACAAAGGGGTCAATGGCAGGGGAATGTTTGATCTGGTTGGCGAGATCATTTTCGAGCTTTCAAATGAAAGTGTTTGGTAGAAGAACTATGTCTTCATTATCCTCAGTAGTGTCAGGGGTGTCTTTCCTGGAGAGGGCATTGGCTGGCACCATCTGAGTGCAAGGGAGATGTTGGAAAATGAGATCAAAATCTTGGAGAGCCTTGCCTGTTGTCTGGACAATTTCCTAGGGTCTTTGAAATAGAAATAGGTGAGATTTTTATAGTTAGTGAGAATGGTGACTGGGTATTCTGTCCCAGTGAGGTAATGACACCACTCTCCTAGGATGCAGATAACAGCTAGGAGTTCTGTTGTAGATGTCATAGTTTCGTTCTGTAGGAGAGAATGTCTTGTAGAAGTAGACATAGGGGTGAAGATCTTCATTGGTGTTTTTCTGTATGAGAATAGCCCCAGAGGCAATGAGGGAAAACACATATTCTTTACTCAGGTTTGTTCATTCAGGAGCTGGCTCAATTTACATGAACTTTCTAAGATCTTGGCAGCTGTTAGCTGTACTGGAGTTTCAAGTAGCTTAGTCAGCACATTGTGCATCCTAATTGAGGCGACTAACTCTGTGGTCTGATAATTTGGTACCTTTACTTCATTTGATCAATTGTGAATCTCCAAGTGGAGTTCAAACTTGATTGGCATGGGAGTATTTGCTTCTGGAGCGTTATTGTATGCTCTAGTGCTCTTCTTTGTTCTGTCCTTCATCTCTACATCTCAGATAGGTGTTGTCTGTCCTCCCCCTCTCTGAGGGAGGGTATTTCTTTGGTTAGGAGGGCCAATACACCTTTCAACTGACCTCAGCCAATTATTCTCAGCCAGTTTCTGAGGTGAGTACTTCACTTCTTGAGTCCCTCCACTCACAGCGTGATCCAGGACATTTCCTGGATGTTCATCTCACCTTAAGACTGTCTTCTCAGCTGGTGGGGATGTGAATATTGGTATCTTATGTGCATATTCCCTTGGATCTCACCCATTCCCTGCTTGATTAGTATTTCACTTAGATTTCTAAGTTATTAAAGGCAGTTTTGGATTGTTTTGGGGAGTATTCAAGTGGTTGGAATGTTGATCAGGCTGATTGGGTTGTTCTCAGTGCTTTGGCAGTATGTATACTTTATTGAACTTTTGTCGTCAAGTAGGATCAGATTTTGTTTGTCCTCTCATGACATCTTGTTGAGTGGTAGTAGTACCTTTGACTTGTCTTTCAGCAGCATAAGCTCAAGCTTCTTCAAGCTCTTCTCTCTGCTGAGCATAATAGGCTGTGTGATCCTGATAATAATCTAATACACAGTCTTCTTCTTCTTCTGAATCAGAATATTGTCTTGGCTGATAATCCTCTTGATAAGCAGGCTTATCAGATTCTGAATAGTCTTGCTGATCCTCAGGACAGTCTGGAACTACATAGTAGGCTGATCCTCTTTGATACCTCAGATTTTGAGCAGTTACAAAGTGGGATGCTACAGGTTTGTAGTTCTCCTTGAAGGTATAGAAAGCTTCAATGAGACTTTCACTGGGTTGTCTCCTTAGATGTTGTCCAGAGGGTAGGAGTATTCTTCCTCCTTCTCTAATCAGATCACCTCTGTCTATCAGATCCTTGATAGCTGGGCAATTATGCAGACCATGATTATAGCTTCTGCATCCATAACAGGTACCATGGGGATAACTTGCAGTAGGAGTCTTTCCTTGAGTATCCTTGGTAGTGGATTAAGTGGGTCTAGATCTATTCTCCCTTGATGGTTGGGTGATCTGTACTTGCTTCTCTCCCTTGTAGGAAGAATGAGGTCCAGAGATCTGTGGCTTGGGGGAATATTTCTGTCCAACTTCAGTGCTTGATAGTAGAGCTTTGCATATTGTACATCATCTACTGATAGCTTGGACATAAGATCATCCATATCTGGTTCTCTACCTCCCTTCTGCTTAGGAGGTGTTACTGGTGGAGTAATAAAAGTCTTAGGTTTGGATTCATGTTCCAATCAATCTCTCTTACCATGTCAGCAATTATGGGACTTGGATCTATGGGGTTGAGACTTGGTGTTGCTTCTTCTCTTGCTGGACCTGGTAGGTCTTTCATAAATAGGCTCAAAGTCTGAATCAGATTCTTCAGAGTCAGAATCAGAGTCATCTGATTTACTGTCAGATTCTTCTTCTAACCAATAGTCTTCTTCATAAAGATCAGCATCAAATTGATCTTGGCTTAGATGTTCTTCAACAATGGCAGAAACTTCCTTGAGGGAGAAAGGCTTGCTAACATCCACAGTTGTAGCAAATGATGCTCTCAACCTTTCTTTGACTAGTCTTTGGTACTTCTTTGGGAGTCCTCTCCAAAACTCTTTGAGGTAGTCAGTATCACTGATCCTTCCTACCTTCTTCAACCATTTTGCTTTCTGGGAGAAGTCTCTAAGGTAGGTCTTCCATTGATCAAGTGACCTGAGCTTCTGTTTGGATGCTTTAAGGGTAAACTTGCGAAGGTCTGATACATGGTATCTTGCAGTATCTCTATCTGCATAATAGAGATGGAGTATTTTGTCTTTCAACTTGGTCCAATCATAGACTTGGAACTCAGGTAAGATATATAGGAGCTAAGCAACCTTAGTGCTAACATACAACAGGATGTTCTCACATTTGAGCTTGTCATCTGTGATATTGCAGGCAGCTAGCAAACATTCATAGTGAATAAGAAAAGGTCTCACTTTAGCAAAGTGACCTTTGAACTTCTCTGGAGCATCCTTGCTTCTAGGGCTTGGTAATGGGTGTGGTGCTTGAGTGGACATGATGTCCTAGGCTACTTGGTAGCTGATGGTAACTTGAATGTTGAGACTAATGTGCACTCTTGTTTGTGCAGGTACTGATGATGTTGCAAGGTGATGGTGCTCAATGAGCAATAGGCTAGGTATTGGAGGTGATAATTCTTCCACCCCTTGCAGTGGGCTCCAATAATATCTTGTTTGAATAAATCTAGCAGGAAACTCTTGAGGTATAGGTCTTCTGTCCTACAGAAACTTATTTACCATGGTCAGTGGGCTGTTCTGTTTCTTCTTGGAATAACAGGAATATAGTGGACTATATAACACTACATTCGGCTTGATTGCATGGGCATTCTTTCTGACTTTACCTTAATAGGATCAATCGGGGTGGGTGAAATTAATCCTACTTGTGTTGTGTAGCAGAGATAGTCTGCTATAGTTGGGGTGTTATAGAGCAAAGAGGGTCTATTATAGTGTGATGACAAATAAGAGTGCAAAAGAGTGCAGCTAACTTGCTGACTATAGATGATGTTGACAACCAATGTCAAGAGATGATCACACTCTGCTATGGGTTCCTTTGTAGACAGTGTCAAATAGCAGGAGATGCAGAATGAAGAATGACTCACTTCTCACACTTATCAAATGAGTGGCTACTGACCACTTATATTGATTAAGCTGGAAGGTGCAATCAATCTTGGGTAGGAATAAGGATTCTATCAAGTATAGATTCTTGGCTAATCTCTGTAGTCTAATTCCTAGCAGGATCTACTTTACAGCAGTCTAGTACTTTGCTAGGCTCTGTAGTAATAGTGAGGATATTATCCCCTAGTGATCAGTTTCCTTGAGTGATTCTCAGTAAGAAATTGATTTTTCCCCCTGCCCCAGATTGTGCTCCTTTTATGCCTTACAGAGTGGCTATGTACAATCCAGGGTACTGGGATGAAGTGAAGGGAATGGTAGAAAGGGCAGAGAAAGATATATATGGATGCCTTAGGTCTAATGGTGCAACAGTCAGATTACAGCAGAATCATGCCAGTAGAACTGATTTGGACAGTTTGAGGCTATGAAATGCAGGCTATGCTCCAGGTACAAGACATGGGCTGTGTTAAAACTGGGCTGTGCAGAGTGTAGGCTGTGCAAAGCTTA
>JBBPTC010000673.1:0-13005 GCA_038093955.1 Boletus albobrunnescens
GCTTTCGGAGACATATAGGGGTCAATGCAAGCGCGTCATGAACCTCGCACGCTCTCTCCATAACTTCTATCGGCTGGCGGAGAAATCGTACCCTAATGTCTCAGTCGATGATGATCTCCTGAAGAAAACCCATAACACAACGTCAGAATGTTATTCCGCTGTCGCTATGAACCTCAGAGAATTGCAGACTAATATCTCCTTACAACCCTTGCACACTTTTCGGGGACAGAAGAGGCTCTCAGCGAACCTGGATAATTCGCCTGTCTTGCCTACGAAGAAAAGGCGAGGTGGTGACGGCTGTGACGGATAGCAGGCATGCTGGTATATGCAATAGATTTCAGTATCTTTCTCTCGCTCCTGGTGTTCGTGGGTGGCATCATCACGCTTGCGTATGTGGGCAAATGGCAGACAGCATTGGGTCAAATTTTTCACGTCTGTATCAGACTGCTCGCACCTACTGACACTTCAAGCAGGCTTTCTCGACCAATTGTGGCTACAAGCACACCGATAGGCGTTGGCTAGAACTACATCAATGTGGATACACAACCATTTTCAATACATCTTCGTTTGTGTAGATCATGTCCTCTTCCGAAAACATTGCATGAGTCCGGTCATAGCTGTGTGTCATACAATGTAGACTAGTGACCCCAGCACTTGACCTAAAAAAGAGATGCAACATGGGGGGCACCGGAGCTGGACGCATTCTCGGCCTTGGACGATTCAATCGCAGGCCATTCATAGGGCTGTACAATTACAATAAGCTTTCAGTTTAGGCCATCAGCAGGGAAGGTAGAATGTCACTTACGGGATGGTCGTCCCTTGTGAGACATCCACTGAGGTCTGGGCTCCGATGCCAATGTTACCCATGGTCGAGTCGTTCTCGGGGCCACTTCTATTAGAGCTCTTTTTTGACCATCCCACCGTGGTACGCCATGTTGTCGACCCGACGCAAGAGGGAAGCGCAAGTCCGAAAGCGCGTTCAGGTTTACCTGGAGAGACTACACCTTCCTTTGACTCTGCAGATCCCGTTAACGGCGGGTTTGGATTAATCGTGATTTGTTCCAATGCATTAGAAGGCGGTGAAGTGGCGAGGTGCAGTACTATCGACACCCTGGGTGAGAGAAGCGATGACCGACGCGCGCAGATTTTCTGCACTGGGCGATGACGTGAACGACGTCCTGATGGTTCAAGGTACGGCGACGACTATTGACCCGCGATCACGCGCGACGAGGCCGAAGGTCAGACGGAAGTGGACCGTAATTTTGCAGTGAATGTTGTAGCATTGCCTGCATACCTGTTGGATAGCGTGGAGATTCATAGTTGCATAAAATAAATGCATGAATGGTAAAATAGCAATGCACATACCTCCGAGACACTAGCTGATTCCGGGACATTGGCTGAATCAGGGCCGTTTTCCAAGTACTGTTGTTCCTTGGTTCATCGCTCAGGGTTGGAGATGTTGCTTTGCCCCACCGATATTCGACTTCCCTGGGCCTACGATAGTGAGTACGGACGCCCAGTTGCGGAACCATGCAAACCTCTAGTCCATCAATTGACCCGTTTGGGTCAGGATTCGCTCTTGAGCGCTGTGGTTCCTCCCGAGTTTGTATTTGCCTAAACTGGGCCGGATCAGAGCCTTCGTCCAAACGCTGTTGTTCGTTGGTTCATCGCATAGGGTTAGATCCCTCGCTGATGATCTGGGTCGCACTGAGTGATGTGAAGTGGTAATAGATATTGACCGTCATTCGTTCCCGAAAATCCTGGCATGCTCGAGTCAGTAACGTACATATGACTCCGTCCCGACTCACCAGTCACAAGACGTTCCTTCTTCTCGCTAAATCCCAACCTGAACACGACAGTTTGAAAGGAAACTCTTTGGCTTTCCTTGGGAACACGACACTCGAAAGATAAAAATCGACCGTTAATCGGTTTCTATTGAATAAGGGGAATAGTTGTTTGTTCCATTGTTCCGACGACTGGATGTTGACGCCACTCAAGGCCTGCAGAGATTTAGGCACAGCAGGACAGTCTTGAACCCAGAGGTCATAGTCCAAGGATGGGTCGTTCTGTTTAAACAAGATTCCAAACGAAGTCTGTAGTTGCTCTTCGTCGAGGCCGCCATAGTAGTAGGATAGACAGGCAAGGATGATTGCAACATCGGGATGTCCAAGCTCGGCCCTCTGAGCCGGGACATCCTTTGCCCTGTATGGGACCGCGAGCATAGTACGGGATGGGGCGAGGCCGTAGTCTACTCTCCACCGGCGCTCCTTGAAAGCATACAATAGAATACTGCTGGCCAAGAGGCCGGGCAGCAGTAACAGACCGTCCCACAAAGAAGTTTGTTGCGCGAAATCCTTCACCATTTGAACCTTTGTGGCAGGGATGTTCTCGCAAGATATGAAGCTTTGGATCGCGTCTCTAAGGCACAAACGGAATTGTCCAAAGTTGAATTTCGGAAGCCGACCCTCGATGACATCCTGCACTATCCATGAAATTAGCTTTTGACCAACGTCTTCGTGCAAGATGCGAAGATGAGGGAAAGATCCAGACGGTCCGCGCTCGTACTCTACTCCAAGGGGGAAAGGTTTTGGAGGGAGGGCACATATTTGCTCACCAAGCCCAGGACTTGTTCAGTGATGGTCCATCGGTCGGGAAAGCCTTCCATGTGTTGCTGAAGGCCGATGGTATACACCAACTGATACCGAACATGAAGGATTTCATCGCTCTCGTCTAATATATCTCGTGAATGAGAATGGGGCCATCTCTGAAGGTCGAGCAACGCGTGTGCTAGGTTCTGTTTTTCAGTCTGGGGTAGTTGCTTTTCCACGCTCACGAGCTTGAGCGACAAAATGTGTTCTGGTAGAATGACCAGAATGCCGCGCTCTTTCATGCATTCCAACAAAACTTCACGGAGGGCGGCCACTTCCTGACCACTAATCTTGAGGGATCTGGAGAATGGAAGGAGATATACCCGCCTATTAACGAGATCACCAAGGCGATCTGCCAGAAGGCTGAACATTTGCGCCGTCAATGCTTTGGGGACAATGACTCGGACGAGTTGGGTACCATCGGCAAGGACGGCGACGACGATGGGGACAATCACAGATGACTTTCCCTCGCCCATGTTAAGTTGCATTGCCGTGTTGTTACCCGAGTGTGGTGATATCATCTCATCGGCAACCTCAGCCTGAACACGACGAACCAGAAAGTTGCATTGAAGCTGAGGTGCATGAGAGACGTCGCGTCAGCTGTTGTATACGTGCAACGACGAGGTACATGCTTGAATTAGCAGCCAGTCTGGATGCGTTTCGGCGTTCCAACCATCACACCCTTCATTTTGTAACTCCTTGCGGAGTTCTTCGCGAAGATTGTCGGAGCATAGTACGAGCAATCTTCGAGCACGCTGTAACTCGAGCCCGAGGAGGGTTAAGCTCACAAGATATCCTTTCCATCCGTCGGGGAGTACGATTGGCGAGTTAGATGCAAGGGTTCGAAGGAGCGCGTGCACAGTGATACGTGGCCATTGACCGGCCTGCTCGAGAACTTGTTCGGCACAGCTTTTGGGGCCAAGGTGGTGCTTGACATACTCCAGACTTTCAGTGTAAATAGCTCTGCACCGAACATAGTGTTCCGCAAGCACCTCCACAGTAGGCAGTTCCGTCGCTGCGTCAGCAATCTCGCTTTGGAGGCATTCCGCACTGGTGCGAAGGGCAGAGATATATTGACAGTGAAACGACTGTACTGAAGCGTTCGCCTCAATAGTGGCAATTAGTCCGTGCAACGGAACTGAACCAGAGAGTGAAGCAATCCCCTTGTCAACAATGTATGCAGGCAATTTTCTATGTGCCTGTAGCAGTGGCGCAGATCTGGTGAATAGCTGATTCATCGTAAGCGACCAGGAAACACGAGAGATGACGTATTGCGAAGGTTGGAATGAGTATTGGAGGCTGAAGTTCGAAGCAGACGGAGGGCGGATACTGTTCAGAATCGTTTGAACACGATCGAAGTGCTCTTTGAGCTGCAGATTGCGATAACAGTTCGAGAAGTGGTTCTGGACCTTGGACGTGAGGGTTGCTACACCATATAATTCGGGGTCGAGAGAGCATCGTAGAGGAGCCTCACATGGCCAACTGTCGAGCAACTGGCTGACTGTTGCTTCGATGTCCGACTCGAGCCTCTCGTTGTACATTTTGACCTGACGCTTCCGTAAGGCCTTCAGAGTCTTCCCAGGTCTTGCGGGTCCGTCGCATTCTGGGCTAAACTCGAAGGAGTAGGCACAGTTGGAAATATATTTGCCCAACGTGATCTTGGAAGGATGATACCCTTCTGTGAGATTGTAGGAATTATAGTGCGATGGATCCTCCAACCGAAAGCGCGGGTCTGATGCTAAGGCCACGAACACGGGAACTAGATCGGTAAGGCCCGACGACGCGTACGCCATAGCGGGTAGTGGAAAGAGCAACTGAGACCACTTGCCCTGATTGCCTCTTCGCAAGAGATTATACGCCTCGGGCCATATCGAGGGAAGATCAGGATTCAGCCACGAGCGATCATACTGCAGTGACACAACTTCCTCCTTCCATGACTTCAACAGGTTGTTGGTGGAGTTTGTCGTTGTCCCTTGCACAGTGCGGTTGTAGACTGCAGCCGCCGCCGTATAAGCACGATGCTCTCCAGAGCTAGACTCCAGTAGGTCTCTGCCCTGATACCGAACGTCCAAATTTTCATCCGAGGGCTGTTCAGAAAACTCGCAGGGGAATAGATATCCGGCTCGTAGCGCACTGCGCTTTAGCAAGTACTCATCGTTCACAGGAAATGTTTGGAATGAGTCGCTCGATTGATTCTCTTGGAATAATAGAACCCTTTCGCAATGCTCCTTGATCCCTTTCGCAACGACGTACAAATCGTGATGCTGGGCGCTCCCAGGAGATTGAGCCACTCCACCTTCTGCATACACTTGAGGTGCTCGGGGTACCATGTGCGCGTGGGACATATGGATGCGATCAAGCCAAGGAGCTCCGCTTCGCGAGAACCGAACTTCATGATTGACCAGCAGCTGACCGAAGTAGAGATGATGCTTCTTCGGTGCCCGACCTGCCAGTAAGCGGATCGATGCCGCACCCACTAGTCAGAGTGTGCGGATAAGCACAGTACAGCTTGTTCGTCAAACCAACGTTCCCCGTCAAGCAGCCCAGTATAGTATCAACTTCATAGATCTGGTACGTGGCTCTCTCAAGAGCAGAATGATGTGTGTTGACTTTGACATGAACGTGATGACCATCCTTGTTGAATGAAAACTTGCCGTCAGGGATGAGGATGCGCCGGGGGATGAGTTCAATAGCATTGACATCTCTGCCCTTTGGCCGGAGTACCAGGCGATTGACCAAGCCAAACAGAGTCCCGATGGTTTGATTTTCGTCATAAACCATGCTGCGCATGTTGCGAGATTGGAGGTCCCCATCCTCGTCAACATAGAAGGACAGGCCATAGCGAGACAAGAAGATGGATAGCTGGAGTGGTGACGTGGGTCGACTAGAGTTAACTGGGTATACGCTGACAGTAAGATTCTGTGGGGTATCAAAGGGCCGCAGGAGGGCCGAAACCATCTTCCAGGAGTGGCTGTGGATGTCTACGAGGTACTCATTGCCTTTTCGTATGCGATATTGGCCAGGAGTACACTCAATCTTCCAGTTCTGTGATGAAACCTCCCAGAGGGTGGCAAGAGGGCGTATCTCTATGATGGATGTGGAAAGGTTGAGCCAATGAGCGTGGCCCTCGATCAACACTGTCGGTAGATCACCCTCCAACTTTTCTCGAGGGATGAGCTCGATAGTATCCGAAACGCCAGAGTCTTGCTTTCGTTTTGCTAGTATCACGAGATCCGAGTCGTCTGAGAGAAAAATGCACCTGGACATGCCTCGTGAGTCCCCTATACCCTTCACCCTTTATGTATGCTTACCTGGTGATCGGAAATTGTACCCCTGGTCGCATAATCTACACCTGGGAGGTCAGCTGGTATGACATCGAGCACTTTCTGCAAAAATAAAATGATCAGCAGACTGCGTTACACTGGGCACAGTGAGATGTACTTCGCCAAATATCAGATCGTAGAGCGGATGCTGTAGAATTTCGTTTGGTAATCGCCCAAGGGGTTTCCCGCTAACCAAAAGTGACCCATCAAGTAAATTAAAGTGTACAGCTTGAGAATTTCGTTCGGTTGTCTGCGCGGTCGTGCACGAAAGCCAACATGAATTTGGGTCCTGTAATGGAACCCACTTCGAACCTGGACGGTAGTCAGGCCAAACCCAGCCGACAGCAAGGTCAACGCCTTGATTGCTGGCGTCAGCCTAAAAGAATAACGTCGCTCACGACACTCTCAAGAAGTAAAGACAGCCGACGATTTCGGTCAAGGAGTAATTGAGAATATGCAGGGAGACCCATGACCTTGCTGGGTGTGTAATCATGGATTACCATAGCAGAGGAAAGCAGAATGGCGATATCCTCCGCTGATTGGAGGAGCTGCCGAATCCAGAGAGGATCAACATCATATGTGCTTCGGCATATAGCAGCCGCATCCCGTAAAAACCCACGAAGCCTTTCATCGCCAGGCTTCTCCACGAGCTTAGCTGTCAGCTTTCCTACCCAGACAAATGTCTTGCTGCGTACGGTATGAAGAAGTCTGAGCGTTTTGAGTGAGACAGCCCGGTTAGAGCTGGACGCAAGTAGAGAGCGCAGTAGGAACGAAATGGTGTCCATTGTTATACCCTCCAGCCAATTGGCTTCGACATCCCAGACAAGTTCTTCGAGCTCTCCCAGAATAGCATAGCAAAAGGAGGGTTGTTGGATCTCTTGATGCCATATCCACTCCCCATCGACAAAGGGCCCAACTTGGGAGACCGCCTGCGCCAACAATAAATGAACTTCGTGACGACGGAAACTCAACAATCGATTTCGAAGCTCTCGCAGGATGTTCAGCCATTGTATTGAGCCACCACTGCGCAGGTGTCCGAACGCTGTATATTCGTGGACAGAAAGATCTCTGTCACAGCTGATTTGATTTGCCAAGACGTCGTTTGATGTGTGGGATGTGGTATCAACATATTTTTGCAGGTTCTGGTATGGTCCTCCCTGAAGCTTGTGCGTACAGTACTGTTGGATGCCGAAAGGACCTGATACTTCAGTGACAGGAATCGAAGCAAGACCGTCAAAACTATAGAATGTCAACCCGTTGTTTACGCAAACCCGTTCTTGCGTGGTGGGAATGGACGTTCTTTTGTAGTGGGTGACGGTGAATGGTTTCGTATCGGAGCTGAGAGAGATCCGTGATCTCAGATGCCGAACAATATAACGCTGGAGCGCGACATAATCGCTGAGCTGGATGTAGGGAACTTTGGTGAGAAGTGATGGCGATGGAGAACAGATGTCGACCAAGAGATGGAATGTGGCAGTTCGCCACATGTTGAAAGATACTGGGCAATCCAACTCAAAGACGACAAGCTCAGCGCGGAGTCGATCAGCCGGTAGCAGCCATTCGTGAAAGGTTATCCGCATATTCCTGGCTTGCTGTCCGAGCGAACATTTGTTGCAGTCGCTGGGATGGTATTCGTTGCCATCACGAGCGATGGCGGAATCATGATCAAGGCCAGCAGCTTCACGCTTAAGCTCGGCATGACGGCCATTCGCTCCCTCAAGTTCAGCAACCTTTTCATGAACTTCGCGCCACGCCACTCTCTCGATTTGACTCTTGAGGGACTGAAGATGAGAGGATTTTCTGTAGTAGCGGACGGCAAACGTATCTTCGGTGATTGTTTGAGAAAAAACCGACCACAAGTTTTGTGACTGGGAATGACGATCAGAGAGATATTGATGGAGATAGCGAAGGCGAGAGAGGCTAGCAGCCTTGCAGAGTAACAAGTCCTCGAAGAGGCTTGTAGGGATCTCCGGAGAGTACTTTGCGACCATTGGGATTTCCTTGATAGCCAACTTATCGAGCGCAACCCAGAGCTCGACCGTGGTCAGTAACATGACCGAGAGGAGCTCTGGATTGTTCTTGTATGTTTTTAGCGCACTCGACGAGTATTTGTTTCCCAAGACCTCCAGTTTTACGCAAGCTTCGTCTTTTTCTATCACCTGATCAACCCAGTCGTCAATACCTTGCTCGACTGCTCGCTCGACATCATAGAGGGCGACATGGGGTTTGGCACGGTAAGCCTCCTTGAAAAAGGCTCTATCAGAAGAGAGAAAGTCGTCAAGAGAACCTCGGAGATGATGTTTGTGCTTGAAGGGGGGCGTCGAGAGGATTAACTACGTGATGAGTCAAAGTAAGACAAACGTGGATGTAGCCACCACTGTTCGAAAGTGACAGTTCAATGTCTCGGGTGAGATCAAGCCGAGAGGGGGCCCAGCGCGGCGATCTACATTGGGCATCCTGTACCCGTCTCCATCTCTTCTCCAAGGTTGATCGGAGGGAAGTGCAAGCCTGCAACACAATGCGCAAGAGCCAGTCTGGCACAGAAGAGTCGAGTTTTCGCGACCGTCGGCTGATCTTGGCTAACATGGACTGGGGGAGATCATTGGAAAGGTCCTTACAACTCTTCTCATTCGCAAGGCGACACATGAAGAACAGCATGAACTGCTTGTAGGTAACATACCCGAGTGTAGGCTGATCCAGTGAGGTCTGAATGGCAACTCTGATAACGAGCCAGAGTGGGGAGCGTCGCCAGGGTAACTTTGAGTTGTTCCATACGATGTCGTCCCCTACGCGTTTCGTAATCCGAACAATGTCGGCAGGGCGACCAATGCTTCTCAAAATGCCAGTAAGCAACTTGGTAACATAGCGTGGATGGACAGTATCCCAGGATTCGAGAACGGTGGACTGCGCTTTTCGACTCATCGGAGCAGCGTCAAGGATGTTGTCGTGCATGTGAAACGAGGAAATTGGCGAGTTCAGAAAGAAAGTCCTCGTCCTCAAACACGGGGTTTGGGATCTCGATCGCTGGTCCGGGGTATGAGCATATGAGCATTCCTTGTGTAGTCATCACATCCTCTGCCTTTGGTGATACCTCGAAGGCTTCGAAAACGGTAACGGCCCTCCACTTTCTGAATACGACCGCCACATTTTGGGCTCGGATATGGATATGAAATGTGAGGACGTCTATATGTTGTAAGTCTTTGTGCGTCGCAGAAGATAGCGTAGAGACTGACCTCCCACGTCCATGCTGCTGAGCTGAGAGATGGTTTGGGACTGATCGAGGCTTTCAAACCCGACGATGGACCACAGGTTGTCCAGCATTTGAGAGACACTATGCCACTGAGGCGCAGTATCTTGGTCGACATAGTCACCATAGAGATGTGCCACAGATGCGACCACCTTAGCCAGGGAACAATCATTGCCAATGCTGTGATCATCTCCACCAGGGAGCTGGAGAGGACAAAAGACATGCTCAATGATATATTGCAAGGTGGCGGGGTCAAGGATAGAACGAGACAATCGAGCGATGACAGTGGATGTGAGGTTTGAAAAGTTTTAAGAGGGGCTTTGATCTGTGGCGAGGCAAAGTTTTGCTTAAATCCGAAAATCTGGGTCTGAACAGCACAGAATGCACCTATGGCATTATCGAATGGGAACACCGGTGGTGCGATTCGACGCAAGAAGCCATCCCCTCCAAGTGCTTGCAGCGCGCAGTTCTCAGCACTGCAGGGCTGGGCCCACTGACTTGAAGAACCTGAATATGGCGTTGAGACGAAACGACTTGCCCGGTGGACGCTGGTATAGTGGTCGTCAGTGGCTGTAGAAATTGAGTCGTATGGCATTCAGGAAACACGCCAGTCAAACTGCCTGGAAGGGACTTGTAGACATGAGCCCTGGCCCGGTGCGTGGTGTGACAATGAGCATCTGGAACTCAGGAGTTTTGAAACAGAGTCGCCGAGAAGAAGTTGACCCGTTGACACAAAAGTTCAAGTTAATGATGGTTACGCTAGCCTTACACGTGGAGCCAATACGCAGACCTTCAAGTTCTTACTAAATTGAACAAGATAATCATCGTACATTCACAACCTTAACATACAAAAGATCCATACACCCAAGCCTTAGTCTGCCACCAAAATTAGAAGTCGAGTTAATGCTCTTTTGCATTCTAGATGACACCCGGACCGTCAGTCACCCACTGCGATGCGACTCGGAAGAGACAAATAAAAGACGCACATCATCACCTTCATCAAATTCGTCCTCTGACACCAACTGTCCATCGACAAGCTTCCCCATGTGGGTCGGCGCCAAGCACGTGCCCTTTCTGCGAAGGCTCAGCAATATCTTGAGCGAATCCAATGGCGAACTCTGGAACGTGTGCACGCCCTGAAGCTGCAGGTATCTCGGCTGGTTCCTTGGTGCGATGAATCCGTTGCTTCCAACGTCGATGCCCTCATTGCCACATTGCAGGTCCCTTGCGTACACGCAAAGGAAATGACACATCCGGATGTACGCCTCGTAGTCTTTCAGGTATAGCTGCCCGGCGAACACGTTCAACTGGTCCATAAGAGGCGTTGAGGGAACCCACCCAGCACGGGTCGTGGGGATGCTATACAGGGCAAGGTTGTCGCATGGCTTCATAGACTTGGTGGTGCGAGGTGTGTACAGATGGAGGTGGACCTTGTTGCTCGACCTGATAACCGGTAGCAGGTGGTTGGCTTCGTAGGGGCTCAAAATGACGAGTACTTCGCCGTGAGCTCTTTTCCCAGAGACGACCCACATCACAGGGCGCAAGTAATTGTCTATTCTACTTGATGACTTGACCGTCTTCTCGAAGACCGTCGTTGCTAATACGGATGAACTCCAGATGTATGCCTCGCTGAAAGCTGTGGAGGTCGCATCAAGGGTTTCAAAAGCTGGACAGAGGGCCTTGGTACTCGGTGGAACAATGCCTGTCATTACAAAGGCAACGACATCAGAATGAGTAGCTGGTGGCACCCTCAGGGGACGCTCCACTTGTCGTTCACGTTTGGTTTCATGAACGACTTCACGCTCTTGTTCCTCGTCCATGCTCATGGCAGTGAGCGACGGAACACCGAGCTGGTAGCAACGCTGATGAATGGCTGAACCTGCCAGGAAGGCAGAATTCGAGGGTTTGCGCGGCCTATAGAGTTCTTCCAACCTCTTGGCCTCTGGCTGGAGCCACTCGTCTGATAGTTCCTGCGAGGACAGCTCGTCTCTACAGAAGCTGGTCCAAGCGGCATATCGGGACGCGTGGTCCATGCCTTGTTGTGCCCAGTGGGGCGCCCGCTGTTGAATATCATCGCATGTCTCCCTGATAGCCCACTGCAGGATGTCCATGGTGCTAATGTCGCTCGAAGTGCCCTTGCTAACAACGTAGTGAATGTGTCGATCAACCTCAAGAGGGGCGAAAAACATGATGGAGTGGCCGTGGCCCAGCTTGCACATCCGCATGCACCCTACAGGTAGGAAACAGTCTCAGTAAGACCCATGGATTTAGATGGTGCAAACTGTACATACCTTGAGCTAAATGATCTTTGGTGACCTTGGGGCCCAGTGTCACGGCCGCGCGGAATCCACTAGGGAAGTTAATGTCAGTACCACACGTATGAGCATCATCGAGATATATGACACATTGGTCCAGCTGCTGTGTGAATGGTGATGATAATAGGAGCTGTGTACCGCCGTCTCATGTAAGCACCATTAACTCGTCATCCTCATTGAAATAGATAGCTGTGGAAGAACCAGGGCTGATGGCTAGCCACGCCTTGGCCAGCTCGCAGTTTTGAAGATCCAACATCTGGGCCCCAATGTCCAATAAGACACGGATCTCGGGATTTTGCGCAACCAGAATTTTGAGGAACTGGGATGTTGTTCGTCGTTCGCCATTCCGGTGGGCTGTGCACATGTAGTGGTTGTTTTCCGGCTGGAGAAGATAGGCGAGAACCTTTGCATTTGTCCCGCGCTGATGCTCAGGATCATGCTGCATGACATGCAGGGGCAACAGGTATTGGCCATCGTTGGTACCCGAAAACCCTTTGAGGATAGTCGAGCCAGTGAGCAGCGTGGTGAAACTTCATCACCCACCTGTTAGCAGACGTTTGCGATTCTCTGCCAAATCCCAACCCGAGCATGACAATTTGGAAGGAAATTCCTTGGCTTGCCTTGGAAATACGACTCGCGAAAGGTAAAAATCGACCGTCGCCTTGTTCCTGGAGAACAGCGGAAGCAGAAACTTTTGCCACTGTTCCGATGACTTGGTATTGATCCCGCTCAAGGTCCGCAAATCTTCTGGGATAGAGCAACACTCTTTAATCCAGAGGCCATAATCCAAGGATGGGACAATGACACAGACTATTTGGTCACCGTCGGCAAGAACAGCAACAGAGACAGGAACGATCACGGATGATTTTCCTTCGCCCATGTTGAGCTGCATCGCTGTATTCCTGCCAGAGCTCGGTGATATCATCTCGTTCGCAACATCTACCTGAATGTGACGAATCAGGAAGTTGCCTTGGAGCTAATATGAACAAAATGCACACCATATCAGCAGGTGTCCACATTCATACCATGCAAAACATACCTGGATAAGTAGCCAATCCGGATGCTCGTCTGCAGTCAACGTATTGCACCCTTCATTTATAGGGTCATTTGGAAATTGTAACCAAATTTAAAACTTGTTAAATGAAATAAAAAGGTTGGGGATGGATAGAGGACTGTGTTGGCATGATTATGAGCTCTTAATGATAGAAATTGGCGGTTTAGTTATGGAGATATAAAGAAAACAAGGTTATTTTGGGATAAGTTGTAAATCACACCAAAGACATTCTCCCCAGGTCTCCAAAACATTCCCAATGGATTTAGAAGGTTCAAAAACCCCAGGAAAGGATATCAGAACGCTTATAGATATTGTTCTCCATTTGGTAGGTCATATTTTATGTTGGGTTGAGGAGGATCATATGTCACCATTCATCCAAATGATTTTTTGAGCCTTAGCCAATGTTACCACTGGATTC
>JBBPTC010000674.1:0-13000 GCA_038093955.1 Boletus albobrunnescens
CGGTGTTCTTGATCTAGTCGTCGTTGAGACTATTGACTCAACACTTACTCTCTGACCTCCGACCGACTTGCGACATCGCTGCGCAACGTCACTCTGACCTCGACCGGCTTGTGACATTACTGCACAACGCCATCTCTGACCGACTCGTGACATTACTGCACGACATCATCTCTGACCGACTCGTGACATTACTGTACGACGTCACCTCTGACCGACTTGTAACATCGCTATACGACGTCACTCTCGACCCCGACCCTCGTCTATCCTAGGCTGCGCTCGTTCCTACCCGGACCAAGCATAACATTGGTTTTAGTCGTTTCAGATTACTCCAGGATGGATTGCCTCGTTCATCACTGATTCGTCTGATTTGTGACACCAACGTATGGGACACTGTTTCACCAATACATTGAGGCATTTGTCCAAGGTCACCTCTGGCTGCCCAGACTTTGCTATTGTCCTTTTGTCATCTCCCTATAAAGGCTGCCTCACTGGCAAGATGGCTGATTGTCCCTTTGGACCTTCGCTGAAATGTGCTGATTGCCCTCTTGGCCTCCTTCATACCAATCTCATGGGCCCTTTTCCCATTGAGTCACATTCTCGTGCTTGGTATGTCCTCACTCTTGTTGATGATTTTTCTGGCTTTGCCCTCCTTTCTTTCCTTCAGGAGAAGTCTGGTACTTTTGGTGTACTCCATGCCCTCTTTGCTTGGCTGGAGACTTCTTTTGGCCTTGCTATTGCCTCTGTACATTCTGATCATGGAGAGGAATTTTTGGAACAAGACATCCAATCGTTCTTCACGTCCAAGGGCATTACACACCAGACATCCATTCCACATACCCCTTAGCAGAAGGACGTGCCGAGAGATTCAATCATACTATTATGGAGAAAGCTAAGGCTATGCATCATCACGCTTGTCTGCCCAAGATGTTCTGGCAAGACGCCTTAGAGACCTCCTTGCATCTATATAACAGACACCCTCTTTGTCGACATGATTGGAGAACTCCCATTGAGTTATTCTCTGGGAAGAAACTGGATGTTGCATACTTCTGTATTTTTGGATGCAGTGCTTTTGTGTTTATACTACTGGAGATTCAACAGGACAAACTGTCAGCAAAAGCTGAAGAAATGACTTTCATTGGCTATGATGCTAATATGAAAGGTTGACGATTCTGGTCCCAAGGCCGTCATCGTCTATTCATTTCTACCCATGCCACATTTGACAAGATTCAGTTTCATAATTGTTCTAGAGAGCTTTCAGACAAATCTACCCTGATACACGAAGATCCTACAATTGACCTTTCCAACAATAAAGAAGACAATAGGAATCCAGACCCTTCTTCTTGTTATATTCTCGTTGAAGTACTGATACTTGGTTTACCTCCTTGTCAACCAAGATCACCACTGCAATCAGTTCCATCATTGCCATGACATTCACCCCTTCTATCTTATCTATCTTATAGTCCTTCTCCCTGGCAACCACCAGCGGAAGATTCATATTCTTCTACTTCTTCAGATCTAACTCCACCTCCACCGTCTCCACCTCATCAAGGTGTGAAACGAGACAAACAATTACTAGGACGTTGAAGAGATGAAGAAGGCAACTGGAAAGATATAGAGGATATGCCATAGCATAAATGATATCGGCTACCTCCTCATCCACAACCCTCCAGATTACCTGCACCATCCTCTTGGCTTCCACCTCAACAGCATACAGAGTCCATCCCAGCATTTCGTGCACAATCTCATCAGGATTGATGGACCATTGATGAGAGAACCAATATCAGATCTCCACTTCAGGAGAGACATTCCACTTGGAATGTTTGAGCATGAATTTTACCAGATAATGCTTATGGTGATCGACCCCCTATTGCCATCAAACAGGATATTAGAGCCAACCAGAATCCTATTCAGGAGGAGCAGAGACAAGAAGAACCGGTGATTCCACTGAGACCCACAAATCAGGACGAAGATATGGGAGATCTATACAGCTTTTAGTGGATGCGATATCATTTGAATGCAGCTGTCACTCAAAACATTCTGAAACAATACTGCGATGTTCTGAAGATGTCCTCCAAGGAACAGAAACCTTGGAAACAAGCGATGGATGAAGAATATAAGTCCCTCATGGATAGACATGTTTGGGAACTGACTGATTTGCCCAAAGGTCAAGAACCCATTAAAGGGAGATGGGTTTATGCAGTCAAAAGTGATGGTCATAAAAAGGCTTGCTTTGTTGCCAAAGGCTTCACATAGATCTTTGGTATCGATTATGAAGAAACCTTTTCACCAGTCACCAGGTTTGAGACCGTCCATTTACTCCTTGCTCTAGCAGCATTGGAAGATTGGGAGATTTATGCTCTTGATGTCAAAACAGCATTCCTATTTGGCGAATTGGATGAGGAAATTTATTTGGCTCAATCTAAAGGTTTCATTTGCAAGGGACAGGAGAAAAAGGTTTGTCGCCTATGAAAGGCCATCTATGGCTTGAAGCAAGCAGCACTTCAATGGAACAAAATGCTGCATAAATCCCTCCTTGAACTTGGGTTCAAGAGAATATTTTCAGATCCAGGGGTTTATATCAAGCAAATCAGTGATAGTTTGATTATTATAATCATTTATGTTGATGACGCACTTTTTATGGGTAGTAACAAGGGTTTAGTCCTCAAACATAAGAAACTATTCATAAATCATTGGCAATCCAGGGATTTAGGTGAAGCCACAGAATATCTTGGAATGAGAATTACCAGAGGTCACTCAAAACATACTTTGAGGTTAGATCAATACTCCTATGCGAAGAAAGTAGTTGAGCGCTTTGATCAAACTACATGCAAGCCTACTCCTACTCCTTTACCTACCGGTTACCAACTGCGACCCAACAAAGGAGAAGCAGATCCAACTCTTTGAAGTTGGTATCAATTGGTCATTGGATCATTGCTTTACATCATGCTTGGAACATGACCAGACCTGGCTTACTTAGTGATCAAGACGTCACAGTACTCTGCGAATCCTACCCAGGATTATCTGTAGAAGGCGCTCTACATTGTGCACTATCTCACCCACTCTACTGAGTTAGGCTTGACTTATACTGTGATGGGGACCAACAATGGTTTCCTTGCTTACTTTAACACTGATTGGGCTGGAGACATCAAGACTTCTCGATCCACCACTGGTTATGTCATCTTCCTGGTGAATGGCATTGTGTTCTGGCTGTCCAAATGACAAAAGAGAGTTTGGCTTTCATCCACTAAGGCAGAATACTGCAGAATAACAGAGTGTTGCAGACAGATACAATGGATATGCAACCTCTTTGGCAAAATCACATTTCCCCTTTCTCACTCGATACCATTTTGCATCAATAATCAAGGTGCTATCTTTCTCGCTTCGAATCCAGCTCAAGAAGGACATACAAAACATGTCCGTATACCAGAACATTATGTTCGCAAGGCTGTTGAAGCACAAGAGATCAAACTCTTCTATATTCCATCTCAAGAATAGCTAGCTGATATCTTCACCAAGAATCTGGGAAGAATCGCTTTTGAGCATGGACGAAAATATCTGACTTTATCTCTGTTTCCTTCATGACAATGTTTCTAGTGAGGAGGAGTGTTGGAATTCTAGGTATTCATTTTACTCTTCATTAACGAGAGCTAGATTCTAGATCTGGATTATTCCGTTTCTTACACTATCACATTTAGTCATCAATGATGTCATAGATAAGAGTGACATACGCCATTGGGCAATATCTCTAGATGGTCATACTAGATGACTCATCCTTATCTTTCTTATCTTTTACCTATCTACTTATGGATAGAGATATAACAAGGACAAACAGTCCTTGATCTCTATATATGTAAGAGGAGCTCTCTTGATAGTCGCTCCTCATCAAGTTATTGAGTTCAGATAGTTCCAATCTACTCTCTCATAACAACTACTCAGGCCTAGTACACTCTACTAGTCCTATTTTCTCAAAGCTTGCTTCACCTTCCTCAGCACTAAGTGAATATCTCCCACTTGATCCATTCAATCATATCCTCTGTGAATTCGGTCTCTTTGATCAGTCCACCTACTACACCTTAGGTAGTAGAGGAAGTGAGATCCCCTGATTTCATCCTACTGGGATTGTGGATTTCATTAAACATGCTTGCATATCTTGTGGGCTATTTTCTTGTAAAAACTAAGCCTTATAGCAATTTCACTAATACGGATATTGTAAGTATACTAAGCTAGTGGTATCATATCAATGGGATGGATAAGCAAGCCAGGAGGTATGGTAACTGTGATTAATGATTCAATGCTGCAAGGTCTTGAGTGTGACCCATTGATTATATACCTTTTTGTACTTTCTAAGTCCAAGTCACTGAAATGAGCAAGTATTACACTTGGTCTTTGGTGAGGATGAGTGTAGCTGAGGATGGGTTGAAGAACAGGATGAGGATATTGCTACTAGTTAAGTAGGATGAACAAGGATGACTTGTGCAAGAAGTGATGAATTAGACAAGGATAAACTCTTAAAAGTTTCAAGAAGAAGTATTGAATCAATAGTTCCAATGATGACTATATCAAGAACACTGCTTGAAGTGCAGTGAAGACTTATAACAAGAATTGAGTGTTTGAGAAAGTAGGTAGGATTGCAAAGAGATACTAGGTTACAAGGTAAGATCTAGAAGCCTAGGAGATTGAAGCTGAGGAAGAGTACTGCTAATACAAAGGTTTGAATAGATGTGCCAACTGCATGCAGACCAGGACAAGAAAGGGAATTCTATAGTAAGAAGTCTGAATAAGCAACTACAGAATGGATGTTACAGTTAAGTGGACAGGCCTGGGACACAGAGTGATTCTCTACAACTCCACTTTACTATGCCTCTACTTATGATGAGACTTGGGATGAGCCATGGCGATCCAACTGATGATTTGTAATATTATTTAAAGGGCATAGAAGGACACTTAGGTGTTGGCATCCTAAGCATTGGGAGTACTTGCCTTACCTTGGGTAAGTAAGGGGGTAGCTTTGGATAGCCTATGACTTGCTAGTGCAACAGTGGAGCACTAGCAATTGGTTATGTTTCTCTTTCTTGTTCTCTTTCCCTTTACTTCTCTATTTCTTTAGTTATGATTACCAACAGGGCACATAGACAAGCAGGGAGGCATGTGACCAGACTGCATGTGGCAGGAGCACAGTTCATGTTTTACTTAGTATGTTCTATTCTTGTCTCGGCTGTGCATAGAGTTCCACTCCATTTGATATTCCTTTAGATGACTTCTGCCTCCATGAGCTGGAGATCATTATGATGCCCAGATGGGATCAATGGAACTCTGATGGATCAGGAATGGTAGTGATCCTGTCTGCAGAATACCTGCGGGCTTCTGCATTTGTGGTAGTATGGTGTGGGAATGGACTCCATAGGAGTTCTGCTTCCATTCTGCTTCTCCTTATGAATGCATAGCCCATCAGCTTCTTTTGTATAAGTACCATGCTTGGATCTGATAGAAGATTCAAGCTAGTTCTATATTCTATTTGCACTGTATCTCTGATATGCAATAGCCTCTAGCCATTTCATTCCTAGAATAAGGTTGTAACTGCTAGTGTCCTCCTATTCTCTCTGTTTGCACTTTGATAGTGGAACATTCAAGACGTATCAAGTCAACAATATGGTGCATACACATTACAATGGAAGGTTGTAGAATGATAAAGAACAATGTTATACATATGATGCAAGATAAGAGTTAAGGGCTTTGGGACTTAGTGAGTGGTACAGCTAAGTGGCATGAGATAGTCCAAATGAATGTAGTAAACATATCTAGTCAGTGAGGACTAGCCAAGATGTAAGAAAAGAAAAAATTGTAACAGCAAGCAAGCATGTGATTTGCCAGTTGTATTAGGCTACTGGCCTAGTGTTACACTTGGCCTGGATAAGGGTAAGGATAGTCTAGGTGGGTTGAAGAACAAGGATGTCTCTACAACACTTTAGTAGGACTAATAAGGATAACCTATGCTGGAGGGCAATGAGTTGTTCAAGGATAAATCCAAGAGGATAACTCAGGGTCAAAAAGTTTCAAGAAAGAAGCATTGGATCAATAGTTCCAACAATGACTATTTCAAGAATACTACTCAAAGCATAGTGAAGACTTGTGATAAGGAATGAGTTTTTGAGAAAGCAATAGTATTGTGGAGGACTACTAGATTATAGGTGTTGACCTAGGAGATTGAAGCTAAGGAAGAGTAATGCAATCATAAGGATTTAAATAGTTGTGTCAACTATACATGGATCAAGATAAGAAAGGGAATTCTATAGTGAGAAGTCTGAATAAGTGACTGTGAAATAGAAGATTATGGAACAACAAAGAACAATAGTATACACATGACAAAAGATAAGGGATAAGAGACTTGGAGCTTAGTGGGTTGACACAGCTAAGTGGTGTGGAATAGTCTGAGATGAGATGTAATAGATATAGGTAGTTAGTGAAAACTATTCAAGATAAGAGAAAAGAGAAATTATAATATTATCCTCCTATTATATTCCAAACTCCTATTGAAACTACTCTTTAAAAATCTAAGTAGGCTCCCCCTAGAGATTCTGTGATATTGGCCCAAGCAATAGTATCATATTTATTGTTGTAGTCTAGTGGAAAAGGGGAGTGAGAAGAAGAGGATGGTCTTGGAGTAGAATAATAAGGGGTTTGTTGAGTGCATGAACAAGAAGAAGGAGGAACCAGAAGTGGTTCAACAAAGTTCACAGAGTAAGTATCTTGACCTGAAGACATAGAGGAGCCCTACAAAGAGCAGGTACATGGTTGAAATATTACAGATTATATACTTCAGAGGAACATAGCTTGTACAGCAAAATCTTGGAGCTATGTATGGGTAATGAAAAGGCTAGGATTGTGCTTCTAAGCAAAACACAGATTTTGAGGAGAACTAAGACTGGAGCTAAGACTAAATAGGACAAATGTTAATTATATATTATTCAGAAGATAGGGGTCAAAACTTTAGAGCTTCAGAGTTCACCCTAAATAAAAGAATGTCAGAGTTGGTATTTTATAGTCTGGGATTGTATTCAGAGTGTTTGGAGTTGACCTGAATGTTCAGTATATGACATGTTGCAATGGTATTACTATTTTAAAAATTGGCATATCTCCACCATTTCTAGACCACATCATATAACCCAAGAGTCTATTTGTAGCCAATGGTTTGTACTTTGTTTGTCCTCACCAAAGCTAAGCGAAATTCCCACATACAGGTGTAGTACATGTCATGCATTGTATCAAGGCTAAATATTGCAACAGTTTTAGAGGTTACTATATCTAATCTCTCTTCTCAGTACCTTTTCTAATCCTTTTACTGAACTCCTTACTATAGTATTCATGTACCATGGGTTCTCTCAACCTAGATTGTCATCTAATAGTCCTCCACAATACTATTGCTTTCTCAAATGCTCACTCCTTGTTATAAGTTTTTTGTTATGATTTCTTCTTTTTCTCATGTCTTGACTAGTCCTCACTAACTAGCACTATGCTCTACACTCATCTTGAACTATTCCATGCCACTTAGCTGTGCCACTCACTAAGTCCTGAATTTCTTATCACTTATCTCATGTCATGTGTATAATATTGTTCTTCATCATTCTATAACCTTTCATTTTGTAGCTGCTTATTCAGACTTCTTGCTGCAGAATTCTCATTCTTATCCTGGTCCGTGCATGGTTGGCAAACCTATATAAACTCTCACATTCATAGTGTAGTTCCTTAGCTTCAATCTCCTAGGTCTACTCTTGTAACCTTGTCTCTGGAATACTACTGCTTTCTCGAATGGCAATTTCTTGTTATAAGTCTTCACCGCACTTTGAGCAATGTTCTTGAATTAGTTGTTGTTGGGACTATTGATCCAATGCTTCTTCTTATCCTTGTTTCATCTTGTAATCTGAAATAGTTCTTGTATGACCTTATTGCCTATACAAAGTCTTTCTTGTCAACTTGTTGCTCTTCTGCACAAGTTATCCTAGTCCTTTGATCCTCACCTAGGCTATGCTCATCCCCATCTGGGCCAAGTATAACATCTTCACTGTACTTTAAGTAGTGTTCTTGATTTAGTTGTCATTGAAACTATTGATCCAATGCTTCTTTCTTAAAACTCTTTGAAACCCATTAAAGAGTTTATCCTTGAACAACTCATTGCCCTTCAGCATGGGTTATTCTTGTCTGCCCTATGATATGCTGTAGTAGCATCCTTGTTCTTCGATATCAACCTAAGCTATATGTTATGATTTCTTCTTTCCTTGTATCTTGACTAGTCCTTGCTGACTAGTGCTATGCTCTACACTCATCTTGGACTATTCCACAGTTGCTTATTCAGATTTCTCACTGTGGAATTTCCTTTCTTGTCTTGGTCCGTGCATGTTGGCATTACTATTTAAACCCTCATGCTAGTAGTGTGTAATGTGTATGCACAGTATCGTAGTCTTGATATGCTTGAGTGTTCCACTATCAAAGTGCAAACTGGGAGAATAGAAGGACACTAGTAGTCACAACCTTATTCTTGAAATGGGAATGGCTAGAGTCTATTGCATATCAGAGATACAGTGCAAATAGAACATAGAACTAGCTTGAATCTTCTATTAGATCCAAGCACAGTACTTATACAAAAAAAGCTGATAGGCTGTGCACCCATAAGGAGAAGTGGAAGGGAAGCGGAACTCCTTTGGAGTCCATTCCCACACCATACTATTACAAACACGGAAGCCTGCAGGTGTTCCACAGACGGGATCACAACCATTCCTGATTCATTGGAGTCCCACTGATCCCATCAGAGCATCATGGGATCTTCCAGCTTATGAAGGCAGAAGCCGTCTAATGGAATATCAAATGGAGTGGAGATCCATGCATAGCTGAGACAAGAATAGAACATACTATATAAACATGGGCTATGCTCCTGCCACACATAGCCTGGTCATGTGCCACCCTGCTTGTCCATGTGCCCTATTGGTAAACATATCTGAAGGGAAATAGAAGTAAGGAAATAATAGGAAAGAGAAATGTAACCAAATGGCTAGTGCTCTGCTGTTGCACTAGCCAGTTGTAGGCTATCCAGAGCTACTCCCTTACTTACCCAAGGTAAGGCAGGTACTCCCAATGCTTAGGGCACCTAGGCCTAAGCATCCTCCTATGCCCTTTTTAAGTAATACAAGTTAGTTAATTGGATCACTACAGCTCATTCCAAGTCTCGTCGTAATAGGAAGCATAGTAGAGTGGTTTAGTGGGGAACTGCTCTGTGTTCCAGGCCTGCCCAGACAACTGTAACACGGTGTAGTTCTTTAGCTTTGATCTCCTAGGTCTACTCCTGTAATCTAGTCTTTGGAATAACTACTTGTCTTTGCGAACAACAAATTCTTGTTATAAGTCTTCATCATACTTTGAGCAGTATTCTTGAATTAGTCATCATTGGGACTATTGATCCAATGCTTCTTCTTATCCTCGTCCTATCTCGTAATCTAAGATAGTTCTTGTATGACTTTGTTGCCTATATGAAGTCCTTGTCAACTCGTCATTCCTCAACACAAGTTATCCTTATTTCTCAATCCTCTCCTAGGCTATGCTTGTTTCTATCTGGACCAAGTGTAACACTATACTTGTTCTTATCTAGGCCAAGCATAATACTTCCTATCATAGATGTTGTAGTTTCATTTTGCTGGAGAAAACATATAAGAGAAATAGGTATAGCGTTGAAAATTACCATTTCCATTGTATTGTATGAGAATAGCTCCCATGGTGACAAGGAAGGTATTTGTCATGACATAGAAGGGCTTCAAATTATCTAGCATGTGAAGTACTAGTTGTTTGCAGAATGCATTTTTGAAGTATTCAAATGCATTGTTCTGTTTGCTTTCTTACATCCAGAAGAAAGTTGCTTTGGTAAGATCTAGAATTGATTATATATATTTTGAGAAAATAGAAATGAATTTTCAATAAAAATTGCAGAATCCAAATAAAGAATTGAACTCCTTTCACATTTTTAAATGGTTTCCAGTTTTTAATGGCTGCTAGTTTAATAGGGTCCATCTTGATTAGGCTGTGGCAAATGACCTTTCCTAAAAATTCTACTTTTTTAATATTAAAATAGTAGTTTTCTAGTTTTACTCCTAAGCAATTGTCTTATAGATATTAAAGAACTCATTTGGTTTGTTCCCTGAGCTGTTCCTTGGTGGTGGCATATATCAACAGATCATCCATATAGATGAGAATCCACCCTTATTTTTTGCCCATTGAATGATCCAGTCCATAAAGACCTGAAATATAGCTAGGAAATTGCACATGCCAAAAAACATAACCATTGGATGAAAAAAGCCAAATGGGGTGATGAAGGCAGCTTTCCAGAGGTCTTTCTTCTTTATCCTGATGTTATTGTATCTCCATCAGATATTCAATTTGATAAAGTATTTAACATTCTTTAGCTAATCCATGAGATCAAAGATAAGGAGGAGTGGACAGGTGTTTCTGATCATATGTTTGTTTAAATATCAATAGTCTTGACAGGGTCAAAGGGATCCATATTTTTTTGATATGAAGAAAAAAGGAAATGCTTGTGGCAAGTTTGATGGTATAATTTTTCTGAATTTCAGATATTCTTAAATAAAAGCTTTGCAAGCCTCTTGTTCTTTTGGATTTAGCAGGTATGCTTTTGCTACCTTTGGAACAAAGGAGTTATCCAAGTTTATTTCATGGTCAAATGTTTGGAATGAAGATAATGGTCCATCTTCAATTTTTTTGAATATGTTCTCATATTCTTGATATTCTGGTAGTTGTACCTTCCTTTTCTCTGCTTCCTAAGTGAGGATAGTGAACAGAGTCATTTCCTTTATTTTTATTTGATCTTTATGTAGTGGAGATTATTCACTTATTCCTTTTATTATTTGTTGTACCATTTGATTGCTTTCACAATTTGATTCTTTCCAAGATAAGAATAAACATATTATTCTTCTTCTAGTAGATGGTGGATATTTGCTATTTCAAGAATGATTACTTTTCTAGTTTCCAGTTAATCATTGGGTTGGTGTCCCTAAGCCAGGATAGTCCTAGGATCACATCATTTTTTCCATAGTTGATAATTAGGAACTTTTGTAGTTCCTACTATTCTTCTATTTGTAATAAGAGGGTGGCTTTCTTTTATATCAATCCATTGTGGTTTTGTGAACCATTGGCATTTGTTGCTTTCAATGATGTTTTTAATTTGGTTGTGGATAATCCATAGACTTCTATGATTGCCCAGTCAATAAAGCAGTCTATTGTGCCATTATCCACTAGTATATGAGTATCAATGGTTTTGAAGTTTTATTTAGGTATATATAGTTATAATTAGGATAAGAATATTATGATCTAAGCAACATCAAAGCAAAAGCAAAACCACACTTTAAAATACAATAACTTTGACTATTTTGACATTAATCTACCTGTTCTTGCCATATTCACCAAGTCTTGGACATTTACTTCCTCTCCTCCCCTTGCCAACTTTTATTACCTACAATATGGCTGCTGGCATGTTGTAGTGCCATACTTAATCTACACACTTTCCTATAGCTTATAAATCTAGATCTGCTTTGATTCTCGCTTGTGTAAGTGGATTGTAAGTTAATAAGTAGCATTCCAGGAGTGAAACCCACTTGGACATGTGCAGATTTACTTTCTGCACATTCTACTTGAATTCTACTTAACTAACCCATAAGTAGTTATAAGGACATTCTAGTAATATGCTAGGATGCTGATGTGGCTACTCCATGCAACCCAGCTTGCCATACCCAAACTCAAGTCTGAGCTGTTCAAACACCCACACCAGAGGTGTGTCTCACATGTCATCTCTATTCCATCATAAATGTGTCCTAGGATTATGTTGGGTGCCGTATTCGTGCATCTTGCTGTACACGCACCATTTTCAAATGTGTGGCATGCAACAACCAGCATGCTTACAAAAGTGGTCGCCAAACAACCATGGCTTCTCAATGTGGTGCTTTGTGATGCCCTTACAGCTTCTCTTACCAAGCCCTTGATGTCAGCCAAGTCTTCTGCATCATCACTTGGCAAAGAGCAAGAGAAACTGGCAGTTGACAAGCATGGACAGTATGCCATACTCTTGCTGGCCTGTGCGAGAATCAGCAGGGTAGGACTGGATACCCAGGCATGGCAAGCATTGATTGCAGATTGGCTAGTGTTGGCGCACCATCCCACCATTTGTATGCCCCCTCTCTTTTCCTAACAAGGTTGAGATGACATGCGATCAGCAGGTGTACTGTCACATATATTGTGGATCGAACTGTGCCAGAGGGCAGATTAGGATCCACTTGAGGTCTTGAATGTGCACATCAACCTAGCCATAAAGCATGTCCTTGAGGTGTCCATGCTGGACCCCAAGGTATGTCTCATCTGCGCCTTGTTGTAATCCTTGCGCTAACCATGGTCCCTAGTTAGGTTTCACAGAAGCGAGCTACTACATGATCATGCTTGTGTTTATAGTGCCACATGTCGTGTTACCACACATGATGAATCAACTCTGTGTGGATATGGATACCAAGGTGTTGGGCACATTGACCAAGGAAGAACATAACATTTGGGAGATGCCAGAGGGGTCAATGTATGTCAATGGTGAGATCAAGGAAGCACATGCCCTCATGCAGGCGCAGCTTGCAAAGGAAACTGCTATGCACCAATGTGTAGGTCTTCTCTGTGCACACCTTATCCATGCACTAGCCTTTGTCTGGAGCATTGTCTGGAGTGCTGGGGTGAGCACTGGCATCAAAGCATATGTGCATCCCATCATGGAATGCTTCCTTGAGGTGGCAGTGAGCTTGGGATGTATATGGCTTGTTAGAAAGAAGGGTGATGAGAGCCCGTTGACCTGCATGTATTTCATTCATGCAGAGTCATGGAGTGTCTATCCTTCCATTCTGGAGCAGATAGAACTCATAATACCCATACCAGACTCTCAAGTATATAGCAATCTTGAAGTGTCTGCAAA
>JBBPTC010000676.1:0-12954 GCA_038093955.1 Boletus albobrunnescens
TATTTGCAGACACTTCAAGATTGCTATATACTTGAGAGTCTGGTATGGGTATTATGAGTTCTATCTGCTCCAGAATGGAAGGATAGACACTCCATGACTCCGCATGAATGAAATACATGCAGGTCAACGGATCTTCCCAGAAGCAAGGTTTTCGTCAATGAAAGCATCCATCGCTTTCTTTTCTTTGGGGGCAAGAGGATAGATCTTCCCAATCTTTGGCTTAAATGACTCATCAAGGTTGATCTTGTGGTCATAGGGTCAGGAAGGCAGGACATGATCGGTAGCTTCCTTCGAGAAGACGGAAGCATACTCTTGGTACTCAGGAGGATGGTTTCCTTCTTGTTCTTGTCAGCTTCTCTGGCTAATTCCATGGCGGATGTTACTTTAGCAATGGAAGACAGTTTGGCAGGGACAGAGAAGCCTAAAGGGGAGAAATAGATTCCGAATCGTGCGATCTGGTTACAAGTATAGACATTGCGGGCCCTTTGAATGTATTCATTCTCAGACTCGTATCCAATGAACTTTTCAAGGTGATCAGCAGTGGTTGCTCTGATCATAGTGTGTTGTGGAGGAGGGTGACATTGGTTCAAAAGAGTGTCGTTAGACAAGACATTGGAGGTGTAAGATTGATAGAGTCCTTTGGATTCATCTGCAGACTTGTCGATCATATAAGGGTGTTTGATTTCCAGTCGACAGAGGGGTTGGCTTTCTGCAGTCAAGGAAGTCCAAGGATAACGTTCTCGGTTCCACAGTCCATGACATAGAAGGTCACCTTTTGGGCTATTCCTTCAATGTTAAGGTAAAGGTCAGAGGTGAAGCAAATCTGGCCTTTCTTGTTTATTGTTTGGTCGACATTTCAAATGGAAATCAGTTTGGGTAGATGGGTGGTAGGTAGTGGGTGTTTTCAGACGAATCTGAAGTCAATGCAGGAAATATCTGTGCTGCTATTGACTAGGGCATGGGTATTGATGACTTTCATGATGTGCAAGGGGCCAATTACTTATATTGGAATCTGGAGAGATTTGGTTTTCAAAGATACAAGTACAGGAGTGCACGTAAGAGAAGAGGAGGGTACTTACGTCGATTGAGGCCTCCGTTCTAAAAACCCTTTTTGAAGTGGACATGTCCTACTGTATCCTCTTCATTGTCACAGTTTTCCAATTTCGGAAGATCTGGAAGATCCTTTTCGTCTTTCTTCACCTTTTGGACTCTCTCCTCAGTTTTCTTTGGCAAAGAAGGTTTCAGGAATTGGACTTTGCAGTCCCAGGAGGAGTGTCCTTTTCGACGACACTTAAAACATCGCCCTTCTTTGGCGAATCGTACTCATTCTTCGTCAGTGAGCTTCTTTAGAGGGAGGCAGACGACATCGATGTCCATAGCATTAGGATCTTTTTCCTTAGCATGAGTATGCGAAAAGAAGCAAGGGGTCGAGGAGGGGTTTCTGTGCATTGCACGAATCAGGTCAGATTGGTCAGCACCTTGTTTGAAGACCATGGCCTTCTTGTACCAGTTGGTGACTTTCGTTGATATGGTTTCCATGGCCAGGATTTGTCTCATGAGATTTTCGAGGATGCTGGTGGAGAAGTAGTTGATGAGGATGAGTTCCTTAGTGATGCCACTAACCGCGACCTGATTTTTGAATTCGGTGATGTACTCAGAGAGTACCTTGCAATCTTTGATCCTTGTAGTCGCCAGCCAGGTTATTGTGTCGGTCTTGGTGCTGGCATGATCAAAGGCATCTAAGAATTTGGACTTAAAGTCTGATATGGTTCTGAATGAGTTGTTATCTAAGGCCACCGCCCAAAAAGTAGATGCCCAAGTATAGGCAGTACCTTTTTTCATGTAGGAGAGTGCAAAAGCGACTCTCTTCACATTAGTGTTGTAAACATCCTCATTGGTCAAGAGATAGGTTTATACAGAATTTAGCCAGGATTTGGCATTCTTTGGGTTACCATCATACTCCTCTGGAGAGCTGATGCGGAGTTCAGCATGCTTGGTAGACGACATGACGAGAGGGATCAGAGTAGGTGGTCTGGTAATCAGATATGGGAGTGCTGTAGTGAGGGATGTCTGCCTTGAAATAGAGGGTGGAGATGGTGGTGTCAGTGGTCTGGGTAAGGTTAGCGATGCCAAGAGGTCATGTGCTAGAGTCTGGACAGTTTCCTCGTCTGTAAGAGATGCGAGGTAAAGGTCTTTATTTTCGGAAGAGGTAGGTGAAGAGTTCGAGGGTTCAGGAGAGAGCGAAGGCTCTTGGTTGTGGTATTGAGTGTACCATGAGACAGGGATAGGCATCAGGGGATGGTTGGGTCGACCACGTCTGTAGGAAGAAATGGTGGCATACTATATGATGGTAGGTCTTCTGGGTAGCTTCAATCTTTTGTTATGCTTGGCCTGGGTAAGGACGAGCGTAGCCTAGGATGATCAAAGGTCGAGGTCAGGAATGATGTCGTGCAGCAATGTCATGAGTCGGTCGGGGTCAGAAGTGACGTTGTACAGTAATGTCACAAGTCAGTCGAAGTCGGGAGTGACGTCACGCAGTAATGTTGCAAGTCAAGTTAGAGAGAAGGGTGGAGTGCCATTTGTACAAGTAAGCATTGAGTCAATAGTCTCAACGATGACTAGATCAAGAATACTGCTTGAAGTGCGGTGAAGACTTGTAACGGAGGAGGTGAGACTTCGAAAGGAAAAGGGGTGTTATTAGACTCAGACTAGGTTACAGGATGTACACCTAGGAGATCGAAGCTAAAGTATTACAGCGCGATCGCAAGGTTTATATAGATATTGCCAACGCGCACGAACCAAGATGGAAAAGGGAATTCCGCAGGGAAAAGTCTGAATAAGTGACTGCGGAATGGAAGGTCATGGAACGACGTAGAACAATGTTATACATGTGATCAAAGATAAGGAGATAAGAGACTCGGGACTTAGCGGGTGGCATGGCTAAGTGGTGTGGAATAGTCCAAGACGAGTAAAGGTTAGCATAGCTAGTCAGTGAGGACTAGTCAAGACAGAAGAAAAGAATAAATCATAACAGGCAGCAGTAGAAGTGACAGTCATGTTGGAAGTGACCCAACTGGTGACAGTGGTGACACACTTCAGAGAATCAAGGGTGACTAGATGGAAGTGCTACATTTCCATCTCTTCTGGTCCAGAAATGGTTAACCTGTTCTGTGTAAGCAAGTTCTGCAGGTTCTAAAGCAGATGACGATGCAGACGGGATTGAAGGAATGGTTGGGGCATATGGGGAGAAGAGAGGAATGAACAGAGGGTGCTCTTGTTCAAAAAGCTCTTTTAGGTAGCAGTTAAGGTCTTTGAAGAAGTTGAAGAATTCCATCTGGTGGGAGAGGATGTTTAATGAGTCATTTAATTGGCAGATAACATCCTGGATGATGGTTCTTAAGAATTCAAATTGTACATCAGAGGAGTAGTGGTTGGCGATGAGCTCCAACCAGCTAATTTGGTGAGCTGCTGAGTAGACAGCAAGAAGAGGAGATTCCATGTCGAGATGGGCATTGATGGGGACTGCAAGGTGCAAGTCCCTAAAGTAGGAATGGAGGCAGTAGACTTGATTGTCATCTGGGAAATCATTGACCAGACGGTGAGCAAAGAGTGGGACATCTACCGAGATGACAGGAAGAGTGGAGGCATGAACAAATATTTGTGGAGACAACATGGTGGCCAGAGAGACAGGAGGGAGGTCTTCTTTGGCAGCAAGAGTAGTTCTGCTAGGAGGTGGAGGGGTGTCTATGGTAACAGAAGATTCAGTAAGTAGAGTCAGTAGAAAGAAAAGACGATTCATAGAGATTTGACATGGAAGACATTCTTTTCAATGACAGTTTTTGTTCTTGGAGATTTGGGAGGAGAGGAGTGAAGAAGAGAAGGCAGACGGGTGGAGCTTTTTATATTCTTCAAGGGTGAACTTTGCATTTTTGAGATTTTGTTTGGAAATCCAGGAGTCTTCTTCAGCCGAGTATCCTTTCCAATGGATCAGGAAGAAGTGGGAAAATGGAGTCCCACAGTGGCATAATATCCATTCAATTTCATATTTTTCTTCACCATCAATCAAGTCAGGAGGTGGCACAGGAAAGTTCTTCCCATGAACAGTGTTTTCTCAGTAGGGCAATAAGAGGGAAGCATGGAACATGGGGTGAATTTTCCATGTCTGTGGGAGTTGGAGTTGATAAGTGATGGGCAATAAGACCTTTATGATGGTAAAGGGTCCTTCTTGCTTCGGTGCTAACTTTGGATGAATGATGTGGCATTTCAGATTATGAGCTTCTAACCACACTTTATTGCCTTTCTGGAATGGGGAGAAAGGTTTATGTGAATGAGAAGCCATGACTTGCCTAGCAAGTTCATGAGTGGTGAGGGCTTCGTTTCGAGCAGCAGTGAGTGATTTCAGCTGTTCTTCAACAGCGGAGAGATTGGAGGAGGTGATGATATCAGGAAGAGCACAGGATTTGTATTCCATCATCAGGAAAAATGGGAATTTGCCAGTGACAGAATGGGGGCAGTGATTGTGAGCAAATTCTGTGTGGGTGATAGATTCAGACCATATGATGGGGTTGTTTCCACAGTAGATATGCAGATAAGTCTCAATTTCCTGATTGACCCATTCTGTTTTGCCATCAGTTTGTGGGTGATATGCAGTGGAAAGGGAGAGATCATATTCAAGGATTCTCCCTAGCTCTTTGGCAAAGGTGGACTCAAATTGGGAACCTCTATCAGAGATGATTTTGTCATAGAGTCCAAATCATGAGTAGACTTTCATGAAGAAAAGTAATGCTACTCCTTCAGCAGTGTAGGTTTTCTTGGTAGGGCAGAGAATCACCCCCTTAGTAAGGCCTTGGTTGACCACAACCAAAAGAGAGTTGAAGCCAGCAGAGGGAGGAAGATCTGTAATAAGATCACAAGAGATCTGCTGGAAGGGATGAGTAGCAGAGGAGGAAATTAGGTGAAGAGGGGGTGAGGTTGGATGGGTGTTTAGTTTGTTTTGCTGGCAAACAGCACAGCCGAAGACAAAGAAATGGACATGGAATGCGAGGCCAGGCCACCAGTAGTTGGCAGAGACAAGCTGACATGTTTTCAAAAAGCCAGGGTGGCCAGCAAAGGGATGGTCATGGCAGCAAGTGACAATTGAATGACAAAGGCCCTTGGTAGGAGGGATGTAAACATGGTTCTGGTAAAGGAGGAGTCCATTGTAAAGTTGCCAGTCAGAGAGACAGGAATGGAAGGAAGTGGGGATATTAGTGTTGATGGACTGGAGAACAGAAAGATAAAGGTCATCCTTCTTCAATTTTGTTTCGATAACATTGGTGATGGTGGAATCAATCATTTTAATAAAAAGAGAGGGGGGTAGAAGGACAGTGCTCTAGTTGTCATTGTCAGATGAAGGAAGGAGGTCTGGGTGATGAAACAGAGCATCAGGAGCGGCAAGATCTTTGCTGGGAATATGAGTGATCTTAGATCGAAATCTGCAAGATCAAGGAGCCAGCGAGCTTGACGACAGTTCAAGTGCTGGGCAGAGTGGAAGTAAGTGAAGGATTACAAGGAGTTCACAATCATAGATGTCATAGTTTCTCTCTGTGGGGGAAAACGATTCAGAGAGATAAGAGTAGAGATGCCACTTGCCATTGGCATCAGCTTGAAGTAGAACAGCATACTTTGAGGCATCAGTGGTAATGGCGAATGGCATTGAGATGTCTGGGAAGTAAAGGACAGGTTATGCAAGGAAGAGGGCTTTGAGACAATCAAAAGCACTCTAACAAGAAGGAGTCTAGGCTCAAGCCTGGGATTTCTTAGTGAGGTCAATGAGTGGGCATGCGATGGTGGAGTAATTAGGAATGAAGTGGCAGTAGAAGTTAGCGAAGCCAAGAAAAGAGCATACATCCTTGACTTTCTCAGGGGTAGGTCACTTTGTGATACTGTTGAGCTTAACAGGGTCCATGGCAATTTCACCAGGACAGATAATTATACCAAGGTGTTCTACTTTCTTGGTGGCAAAGTTGTACTTGGATAACTTTAAGTGTAGGTCAAGTTCTTACATCTGCTGAAGAACACATTTGGTGCATTCTTTGTGGGTTGCCTGGTCAGGAGAGAAGATAAGGAGGTCATCCATGTAAATGATGAGCCATCCTTCGGCAATCATGTCTCTGAATAAGTTATTCATGAAACATTGGAATGTAGCAGGGGAGTTGGTCAAGCCAAAGAACATAACCGTTGGTTTGAAGAGGCTGCAATGCATAATGAAAGCGGCTTTCCATTGGTGTCCATCTTTGATGCGGATGTTGTTGTAATTCCATTGAACATCAAACTTAGTGAAGACTTTAGCATCTTTGAGTTTATTGATGAGGTTGGAAATCAAGGGAAGGGGGTAAGCATCGCAGATGGTGTGTTCGTTTAGATAGCAGTAATCTTGGCAGGGGTAGAGACCACCATCTTTCTTCTTAACAAAGAAGAAGAGAGATGCTTGGGGAGAGTTGGAAGGATAGATCTTCCCAGAAGCAAGGTTTTCATTGATGAAAGCATCTGTCACTTTCTTCTCTTCTGGAGTGAGGGGGTAGATCTTCCTGATCTTTGGCTTGAAAGATTCGTCGAGGTTGATCTTGTGGTCATAGGGACAGGATGGTGGAATGTGATCAGTAGCTTCCTTTGAGAAGATGGAAGCATACTCTTGATATTTTGGAGGAAGGACAATTTCCTTCTTGTTTTTGTTAGCCTCCCAAGTGAGCTCCATGGCAGAAGTAAGTTTGGCAACAACAGGGGAGCCTAGAGGGGCAAAATGAGAACCAAATTGTACGATCCGATGACAAGTATAAATGTCATGTGCCCTTTGAACATATTTGTTTTTGGACTTGTGTCCAATAAACTTTTCAAGGTGATCAGCAGTGGCAGCTCTGATCATGGTGTGTAGAAAAGGGGGGCGACATTGGTTTAGGAGTGTTTTGTTTGACTGGGTGTTGGAAGCATAGGATTGGTAGAGTCCTTTGGATTCATCCATGGACTCATCAATGGTAAGGGTGTTCGACTTCCAATTGACAGAGGGGTTGGCTTTCTTTAGCTGGGGAAGTCTAAGGATGATGTTCTCAGTTCCACAATCCATGACATAGAAGGTCACCTTTTGGGCTATTCCTTCAATGTTGAGGTAGAGGTTAGAGGTGAAATGGATCTGGCCTTTCTTGTTAATCGTTTGATCAACATTCTAGATAGAGATTGGTTTTGGCAAACTAGTGGTAGGAAGTCAATGTTTTCGGACAAATCTGAAGTCTATGCAAGAAATATCAGTACCACTATCAACTAGGGCGTGGGTGTTGATGACTTTCATAACATGTGAGGGATCGATTACTTATATTAGGATTTGGAGAGATTTGGATTTCGAAGATACAAGTACAGGAGCGTACGTTAAAGAAGGAGAGGAGGGTATTTACATTGGTAGAGGCCTCTGTTTCAAAAATCCTTTTCAAATTGGACATGTTCTATTGTGTCCTCATTTTCTTCATTACAGTCCTTCAGCTTTGAAAGGTCTTCATCATTCTCTACTTTCTTCACCTGTTCTTCTATTTTCTTTGGCTTAAAGGTGAACTTGGCAGTACAATTTGGAGATGAGTGCTCTTTTCTTTGACATTTAAAGCAATGGTTTTCAGCAATGCAGTGTTGCCTTTCTTTGGGAGTTAGCTTCTTTGAGAAGTGGATTATATCAACATCCATTGTGTTTGAATCTTTTTGGAACATCGTAGCAAGTGGATACTTAGTTGAAGAGGAGGGGGTAAAGGTGGCATTTTTATGCATGGCACAAACGAGAGTGGTTCAGACTTCTTCCTGTTTGAACACCATAGTCTTTTCATACCATTCTTTCATAGTGCTGGGTACTTTCTCCATTGTGAGGATTTGACTGGAAATGGAGATAGGGATACCAGTAGTGAACCAACTGGTAAGAATGAGTTCTTCAGTAATGCCGCTGACAGTGACATGCATTTTAAACTTTGTAATATATTCAGCAAGGTTGGAGTGTTTGCTGATTCTTATAGTGGTCAACCAGGTGATGGAATCGACCTTGGTTGTGGCATGGTTAAATAAGGCAAGGAATTGGTCTTTGAATGCGTCAAGGATACCGAAGGATTTGGTGGCGATAGCGCCACTATGGAAGGTGGATGCCCAGGTATAGGCAGAGCCTTTTTTCATATATGAGAGGGCAAAGGCAACTTGCTTCATGTTGGTAGTGTATACATCCTCATTTATCATAAGGTACATCATCAGGATAGAGTTGAGCCAAGATTTGGCATTCTGCGGGTTTCCATCATATTCCCCTGAAGTTCTGATTCGAAGTTCAGTGGGTTTCGAAGCAGACATGATGATTGGTGGGGTAGGAGGGATTGGAGTAGGTGGTCTGATAAGCGGGTATGGAAGCCCAGTTGCAAGGAAGGTTTGCCTTGAGATAGAAGGTGGAGACGGCAGGGTAGGTGGTTTGGGTAAAGTTAGCGATGCCAAAAGGTCATGCACTAAGGTCTGGGCTACTTCCTTGTCTGTAGAAGAGGTGAGGTAAAGGTCTTCACTTTTAGAAGAGGTAGGCAAAGAGTTCAAGGGTTCTGGGGAGAGCAATGGCTCTGGATTGTAGTATTGAGTGTACCATGGGATAGGGATGGAGGTCAGGGGATGGTTGGGGTGACCATGTCTATGCAAGGAAGAAATATTGGCATACTACATGATGGTAGGCCTTTTCAGATAGCTTCAATCTTTTGTTATGCTTGGCCTGGGTAAGGACAAGTGTAGCCTAGGTGGGTCAAAGAACAAGGAGAACTTGTACTTGAAGGTAATGAGCTTTAATAGGGAAGTGCTTTGTATAGGTAATGAGAGCATACAGGAAGGGCTCAGATTACAAGCAGTGACTAAGATGACTCATGCTGGAGGGCAATGAGTAGACTGGAGGGACTCATATAGGTAACAAGTCGTACAAGGACTATCTCAGGATGCGAGATAGGATAAGGACAAGGAGAAGTGTTGGGTCAATAGTCCCAATGATGACTAGTTCAGGAACACTGCTCAAAGTGCAGTGAAGACTTATAATAAGAAAGAAGCTTTCAAGAAAGCAAATGATATTCCAGAGACTAGGTTACAAGAGTAGACCTAGGAGATTGAAGTTAGGAAATTACAGTGTGATTGTGAGGGTTTATATAAGGGGTGCCAATGCACATGGACCAGGTCGAGAAAGGGAATTCCACAGTGAAAAGTCTGAATAAGCAACTGCGGAATGGAAGGTCATAGAATGACAAAGAACAATATTGTACATGTGATCAGAGATAACAAGATAAAGGATTTGGGACTTAGTGGGTGGCACAGCTAAGTGGTATGGAATAGTCCAAGATGAGATGCGGTTAGCATGGATAGTCAGCAAGGACTATTTAAAATAAAAGAAAAGAAGAGTTTGTAATACCATGCAAACATGCTGACTCAAAGCAAGGCAACCATTATATCCAGTGTTATAGGACCACACGATACTCAGCCACATCTGGTTATCCTGGCTGATGATGAGATGATCCAGAAGCTTGTGTACTTCCCTAATAGATGACAATTTGTCATTGGTTCCTGTGATGGGACTATAAAAGTTTGGAATTTGAAAAATAGGAATATCAATAAAGCATGGTATTGGAATAACCAGTCTGGCTATAACTAGGAATGGCACCAAGATCTTCAGCAGTGACTACCACAGGAAGATCAGGGTGTGAGACACTGTATCACATGAACTTGTCACAGAATGGACTCACCAACATGGCTTTGAGATTGTTATCTCACCTAATGGACAGCTTGTCATGGCTGGTGGTTGGGCCCAGACAATGGCTATTTATAGCATGGAAGGGAGACATGGAGTCCATCTTATTGAGGTCAATGGATGTGGCAGAGCATCCATCTCTTTTTCTCCAAACAGTAGTAAGCTCACATATAGCACTGTCAAGAATGACATTTGTGTGTATGACATTGCAAGTAGTGGTGTACTCATCCTCGGCCCACTCAGAGGCCACACAGATTGCATCTCTTATATTCTGTGGTCACGTAATGGCAGCAGACTGTTCTTAGTGTTAAAATTCCAGCTAGGCTACTTAGGTGCTTTGGACCTTTCATAGCATGGGAAATTGGATATCCATTATGCAGTACACAATAAAGTGTGGCAGGTTGTCCACACAGAGTTCATATGGGATGTAGAAAATCCCATATAGGCTGGTACCAGCTTCAGGTATCAGCTCAGGCCTTTTGTATAGTTGGCTTATATACCACAAATCCAATACTCAGGGAGTAATGCAACAGCACCATTCACTGTTGGAATGCAGACACTGGAGAACAAATTGGATGTCCTTGGATAGGCTACACCAACTGGTTATACACACTCTCCCTCTCTCCAGATGGATTGACCCTGGCAAGCACATTCTTTGATAAAACAGTCCATTTCTGGGATGCAACTACTGGTAATTCTGTTGGAGGACATCTATGACACAATAATGCCCTTTGTGTAGTTTGTTTCTCTCCCTTCAGAGAATTCATGGTAATAGTGGGGCAAGATTAGTGTTTTCATGGCCTGGCTTAAGGGGCTTGTGGCTTTTCAATATCGCGAGCTGGGCTTTGGGCCCCTAAAGCCCCTAAAGCTGGCCTGGCCCAGCTCGAAAGACCCAGCCCAGGCCCAGGCTGTGGCTTGCTAGAGTACCATAGTACAAGATGTACTGTAGTCATACTGTAGTTACAAGATGTACCTACTCGTTGTCAAAATTGCCATCCCACTCTTCCTCACTCTCTTCAGCATTATAATCAGAACCTGGCTTGCCATGCATCTCAGTGGCGAGCATAGGAATATCATGGACCAGAGTATCCAGCAATTTTGTAGCACACTTCAGGAATTGTAGTGCTTCAATGATGTCAGCCTTAAGGTGGTTGCAGCGCTTACTAATGGTTATTCCTACAGACGAAAAAACATGTTCCAACGATATGGAACTGGCCATGATAGGGAGAAAATTCTGTGCAAGTGATCCCCAGATAGGGTACCATGCAGAATGCATTCCCCACCACTGGACAACAGTGGAGTCGCCAAGGTGTTCCCAGGTGTTGAGGTAGTTGTGGAAACCCTGCAGCCAAGGGCATGCAGGATCATTGGATCGTTTTCCACCCTTGTCACAACCAGTCTGGTCCTCATCCTTACCATTTGAGTCGCTTTTGTCATCGATATAAGACCTCAATAGGGCATCAAGTTTTGAGTTATGAGTTGTAATATGATGCTTGTGGTCCATAGTCGGAGGTGCATTAACTGCACCAGGGCCATACATTGTGTAGTAGCATTCCTTGTACTTAACAAAGTTAATTAGTGATACTTGCTACCCAAAAAAAAACTTACTATGTTTTCGGCATGATTTGTTGCATCAGCAGCAGGCCCATCACCCCAGTTAGCATGGATGTGATCAAGCTTTTGATGCAGATTGAGAACTAGATCAGTGATTCAGTATTAGTGGGTACAAGTGTTGCATCTCCACTTACTCATCGTAATGATATGCACGTCTGAGGTTGCTGTGCATGCATAGTAATGGGATACTTTGTTCATCCCGGCCTCAAGTGCAGTACTGAATTTTGTAAACTTCTTGCTCTTGATGCGTGATGACCATGCCTTGTGTAGCGCCTCCAAAGCTGGAAGGGCTGCATGTAGTGTAGGTCCCTGCTCTATTGAGAATGTGTGTTGGGCATTCTCGGCAAACTAGTAATAAATACTATGTTAGTGTAGTAAAATGGCTCGGAAACAATGTACCACCAAGAGGGTTAGAAGAGGAGGAACTTGAGCCCACCCCTCCTCTGACAACTAAAGGTCAAGGACCTTGAGACGTTTGTCTGAATTGTTCCCATGATCTTTGAATGCAAGCCGTTCCACAAAGTGTTGATGTCCTGCATTAACACAAGTCAGTACAAATAAATGAAGGTAGCTAAATATGCTTACCTCCTTTAATTCTAATGCATGACTGACCATAGCAAATGTAGACGACCATTGGACTTTCATGTCGAGTATAAGTTGTAATGGGGGTGAGTGTGTCTGAATGGTCTTAAATAGTTCTTTACGTTGTGCTGAGGAGCATGCCTGAGGGTGGAGCATCAGTGTTTGGCGGTTTCAGTTATGTGGGTGGTGATGTAACACTTACCTTCACAGCAATTGCACGGATAAGGCCAATGGGGTCCTGATCCTCCCCATTGCTTAAGATGACAATGTCAATCCTAGGTGCAGAGGGGTCATAATGCTTGGATTTGCTGTACGTGGTAAGGAACACCTGTGTGGCAAGATTGATTACGTGGGCCATACAACTGTGACGGATGAATAAAACATAAATGCTAGATATGACAAAGACTTACTGCAACCATTGTCTCGCCCCATTGAATAGTTTTCCTGTTTCAGATGTAAGAAGATGCCCAAATTCATCCATCATGGTGTCATTGTTGCTCACATTGTCGCAGGTAACATATGCAATCTAACCAATTGCTAGTCAGTACTAGTGGACTCAGGTGTGGATGTGTACACATACCTTATGCGATATACCTAAGCGTTTGACCACTTTATACAATGCCTGCCCAAGGCGAACCCCATTGTGCACACTGTTAAGTTGTATAAATGCAATGAGTCTGGTTTGGAGTGCCTACATGTGAGGCATGTCTTCTTCGATCCAAGATGCAATGATAGTGAAGTATCCATCACAGTTCAAGGCCTGCCACACATTGCATGTAAGGCTAATCCGACCTTGAACAACCTTGCTTTATCATGTGTCGCATGAGTAATAAAAGAGCACTGGCATGCATTGAGTATGTACTGACTGTAACGACCTAATCTCCTAAAGGTCAATAACCCAAGTCTTTTAGGGTTTCTCTGTAGTCTCTGACAGTCAGTCAGCACATCAGTGGGAAGGTCAAGGGTCCAATCTATTGGTCAAGGCTGCTAAT
>JBBPTC010000677.1:2384-12947 GCA_038093955.1 Boletus albobrunnescens
AGGAGAAGAAGAAGAAGAAATGGCAGAAGAAATCAAAGCAGGACTGCCAGAGGAATTCTTAGGGGAACCAGAAGATGCCAACAGATGGCTTCTAGCCATGAAGGCCTACTTACAGATCAATCAGGCTCTCTTCACTGACATTACCAAATCTCTCACTCTCTTGAATAAGATGAGTAAAGGAAGAGGAAGATCTTTCGCAGAAGGATGGCTAATGAAGTTAGCCAATGATCAAGTACCTGCAGAAGACAAAACATTCAATATCATCACCGAATGATTTGCACAAACGTTTGCCCCTTATGACACTGCAACAAAGGCAAGGATTCAACTCGCCCAATTGAAATAAGGAAAGAAAGGGAATTTCGAATCCTTCATCTCTACCTTCCTCCTCCTATCCAAAAAATGCAGAATCACAGATGAGAAAGCATTGATTGAATGGTTTGTGTGAGGAGTACATCCCTCCCTTGCCAAAATGGTTCTTTGTTGTGAAAATCTCCCCACCATGCTAAAGGGGTGGATAGATAAAGCAACCCTATTCAACCAACAACTCCATCATATCAAGGACTTGGAAAGGGGAAGGGAATATATCTCTTCCTATAACTCCAGGGGAAAAGGAGACCCAAATGCTATGGACATGAATAGGATCTACTTGACCCCTGCCCAAAGAAGCGAGCACATCAAAGCAAACAAATGCTTTGTATGCCACAAGGTGGGATGTAGATCGACCAACCACCCCTCCAACTACAAAAAGGGGGGAGGTAGTCTAGGAAGAAAGTTCCCTAGGAGAAGAACCACAAACTGTCCTTCTGAACAAATGAGAGGAGTATCTATTGAAGGGGAACTACAGGATTATCTCTCCATATTAGGAGGAGACAATCAACAAGCAGCCATGAAGATTCTAAAGACTGCCTTTGAAGAGACAAAAGAAGAAGAAGATGAAGAAGAAAGGCCAATTACCAAGATCAAAATCGACCCAGCAAACAAGTATTCGCCCTTATTTTGGGGAGAAGAAGATGAAGAGAAAGATCCAAACAAAGGGACTACTCTTCTCCGCAAATGTCAAGTAAGGAAGGACCCTCTCCATAAAGGATTAAAGGCAGCCAGGGAATGGAGGACCAAGAATAAGGATTTTTAGAAAGGAAGAATACGTCAACATCATCTCTTCCCTCCCAGACTCTTAAACTCTCTCCTGTATTTGTATCCAGTGCACAAAGTACATCAATAAATATCCCCATTCAACTTTGTACACCAGGAGCAAAAACAAAAATTGTCAACATCCAAGCCCTTCTCAACAGTGGAGCAACTGGATGCTTCATTGATGAAGCATTAATTGAAGCATACAAACTACCAACGTCTCGACTGAAGAAACCTCTAAAAGCCACTAATGCCAATGGGACCACAAACCATAATAGCCTAATATAAAAAAAGACCTCCCTTCTCTTGCACATAGGGGAAAGAAGAGAACTATGAAATTTTTTTGTGATCAATTGTGGAAAAGACAATGTCATCCTAGGACTGCCATGGCTCCGAGAAGCAAACCCTGCCATAGATTGGTCAAAAGGACGAATTCTAATTCTCAAAAACACCAAAACATTAGAAACATGACCTGAAGAAGAATATATTCATACCTTCCTCAACAAATGTCAAGTCTCTAAATTAACTAGAAGAAGTAACCATTGGTGGAACACCCACGTAGATCTAAAACACTTCAAGTCCACCAAAGAGGTGCATATCAAAAAAACCACCATCTCCACTACTATTGCCCAAGATGTCAAAAAGCAAGAAGTGGTCATCCCACCAGAATATCAAGAATACTCAGACGTTTTCTCAAAGAAAGAAGGAGGCCCTCTTCCTCCAAATTGACAGTTCGATCATGGAATTGACCTCAACTTGGACTTTACTCCTTGAGTAGCAAAAGCCTATCCTTTATGGAACAGGAGGCATGCAAGGCCTTCATTAAGAAACACCTAGCTGCAAGGGGAATAACTCCATCAAATTCTTCCCAAGCCTCTCCATTTTTCTTCATCCCAAAGAAAGACAGAACCCTTCAACCCTGTCAAGATTACCATTACCTCAACAAACATACCATAAAGAATGCCTACCCTCTTCCGCTTATTTCTGACCTTATGGACCAATTAAAGGGGGCAAAATATTTCACCAAATTGGACATAAGGTGGGGATATAACAACATCTGCATCAAGAAAAAAGACCTCTGGAAAGCCACTTTTATCACACCCTTTGGTCTCTTCCAACCAACAGTCATGTTCTTCAGAATGTATAACTCCCCAGCAACCTTCCAGGCATTTATGGACTGGATCTTCCAATGGGCAAAGAATGAAGGGTGGATCCTGATATACATGGATGACCTCCTTATTCATGCCACCACCCTGAAGGAACTATGGGATTGCACCAAAAGAGTACTCCAATATCTTCAGGATAATCATTTAGGAGTCAAATTGGAAAAATGCCACTTCAACATGGAGAAAGTAGAGTTTCTAGGAATGATAGTTCATCCTGGACTCATCAAAATGGACCCAACCAAGCTGAAGGCAATCCAAGAATGGGGAGCTCCAAAGATGGTCAAAGGAGTCTGATCCTTTATTGGGTTCTGCAACTTCTATCGGAAGTTTATTCCAAACTTCTCCCAATATGCTCAACCAATCCTCAATCTCACAAAAACCAATACCCCTTGGAATTGGAGACCAGACCAAGAAGCTGCCTTTCTACATCTAAAGAAGACATTCTGTTCCCAGCCTGTCCTTCACATGCCTAACACTTCTCAACCTTTCCACATCATGACTGATACATCACTCATAGCCTCTGAAGCGGTGCTCATGCAAAATGATGCAAATAGCGACCTCCATCCCTGTGCCTACTACTCTAGGACATTCTCACCTGCCGAACAAATTACGATATCTATGACAGAGAGTTGCTCGCCATCATTTGTGCCCTCGGGAAATGGCAACATTACCTCACTGGCACCGAACACCCCATCACTATCCTCACTGACCATAAGAACCTAACATATTTCAAAGACCCTTGGAAACTCTCTCGTCGTCAGGCCAGGTGGCTTCTCACCCTCCAGGATTATGACCTAGTCTTTCACCATCTCCCTGGTATCCAAATGGGGCCTGCTGACGCCCTTTCCCACAAAGATACTCCTGATACCACAGAAGACAATAAGGACGTAGTCCTTCTACAAAATGCCTTCATCTGGAAACTAGATCTAGACCTTTCTGCCCAACTTAAACACTCCTCTGCTATGGATCCCCTCATCAAAAAACAACTACATGCTCTTCACAATAGTTCTCCCGGTTTTCCCTCCTCTCACAAGGAAGATTGGCATTTTAACAATAGCTTACTTTATTACTGTCATTACCTGTTACACATGCCCTATTTTTCCCTATTTTTCCTAGTCCTCAATCACTCATCTCGGGTCGATAACTATTTCACTACCAAAGTTCACTACACTTTTCCTAATCATCTTACCCTAATCCATCAGTCACATCAGTCAGGGCTTCAGGTCTTCACGACTTCACCATTTCACGTCTTCACGATATCACGGCTTCACATGTTCACTCTTCACATCTTCACCATGTCACTCCTTCACATGTCACATTATCTAACACATGTTCTGCCTAGTCACACATATGTTTGCCTCATGACCCCTATCGTCCACTTATGACTCGCTACACCCAATCCACATGCACACAGCCTAAACACATGTCATACCCAGTCATTTCAGCTCATACCTCTGTATAGTAAGTAGAGATAAGCATAGCACGGTCTGTGCGCATGTAGCTACAGTATATAAAGCCCAGTAAACAACCAGGAGATGGCAGTCTTGTCCTCCTGGAGTTTTCCCAACAACAGCTAGTGCTTGGCTCACATCTAGTACTCTTTCCAACCCAAACAACTAGCTCTTAAGTGTGTTGGTCATTTCAGGAAGGGTCGAGAGGCAGAAGAGGAAATCAGAAGGAGTGGGGGTGAAGTCGGATGGGTGTTGACTTTGTTCTGCTGGCAGATAGCACAGCCAGAAACAAAGGAGCAGATGTGAGTAGCAAGGCCTGGCCACCAGTAATCGGCAGTGACAAGCTGACGAGTTTTCAAGAAGCCAGGGTGACCGGCAGAAGGATGATCATGGCAATGCGAGATGATGGATCAGTGGAGACCCTCGGTGGGAGGGATGTAGACTCAGTTTTTGTAAAGGAGAATGCCATCACGAAGTTGCCAGTTGGAGAGGTGAGAGCGGAAGGGAGTGGGGAGGCCCTTGTCAAGGGATTGGAGGACTGATAGGTAGAGGTTGTCCTTCTTGGATTCGTCTTCAATGACACTGGAAATGGTAGAGTCAATCATGTTGACAAAAAGAGAAGGGGGAAGAAGGATGGTTCCTTGGTTATCGTCATCAGACGCGGGAAGGAGATTGGGGCAGCGAGAGAGAGCGTCAGGGGCAGCAAGGTCTTTGCCCGGAATGTAAGTGATCTTGAGATCGAAATCAGCAAGATCCAGGAGCCAGCGGGCCTGATGGCGATTCAGGTGCTGGGTGGAACGGAAATAGGTCAGATTTTTGTGGTTGGTAAAGACCTGGACAGGAAAAGTGGAGCCAAGAAGATAGTGGCGCCACACTTTGAGGGCTTGAAGAATTGCAAGGAGTTCACAATCGTAAATATCATAGTTTCTCTCTGTGGGGGAAAACGATTCAGAGAGATAAGAACAGGAGTGCCACTTGCCATTGGCATCGGTTTGTAGTAGAACAGCCCCAGAAGCATACTGTGAGGCATCAGTTGTAATGGCGAATGGGGCAGAAATGTCTGGAAAATGAAGGATGGGTTTTGCAAGGAAGAGGGCTTTGAGGCGATCGAAAGCACTCTGACAGGAGGGAGTCCAGGTCCAAGCCTGGGATTTCTTTGTGAGATTGATGAGGGGTCGTGCGATGGTGGAGTAATTTGGGATAAAGCGGCGATAAAAATTGGCAAAGCCAAGGAAGGAACATACATCCTTGACTTTTTCTGGGGTTGGCCACTTGGCAATTCCGTTGAGCTTAACGGGGTCCATGGTGATCTCACCAGGACGGATGATCATACCAAGGTATTCAACTTCCTTGGTAGCGAAGTTACACTTGGAGAGTTTTAAGTATAAGTCGAGTTCTTGCATCCTTTGAAGAACATGTTTTGTACACTCTTCGTGGGTTGCCTGGTCAGGGGAGAAGATAAGGAGGTCGTCCATGTAGATGATGAGCCATCTTTCGGCAATCATGTCCCTAAATGAATCGTTCATGAATCGTTGGAACGTGGCAGAAGAGTTGGTTAGGCCAAAGAACATGACTGTTGGTTCAAAGAGGCCGCAATGTGTAATGAAGGTGGCTTTCCATTGGTATCCGTCTTTGATGCGGATGTTGTTGTAACCCCATTGGACGACAAACTTGGTGAAGACTTTCACGTCTTTGAGTTTATCGACGAGGTCGGAGATCAAAGGAAGGGGGTAATGAAGGCATCTGTCGCCTTCTTTTCTTCGGGAGCAAGAGGATAGATCTTCCCAATCTTTGGCTTGAATGACTCATCGAGGTTGATCTCATGGTCGTAGGGTCGGGAAGGAGGGACATGGTCGGTAGCTTCCTTTGAGAAGACGAAAGCATATTGTTGGTATTCGGGAGGAAGGACGGTTTCCTTCTTATTCTTGTCAGCTTCTCTGGCTAACTCCATGGCAGATGTTACTTTAGTGATGAAGGTGAGTTTGGCTGGAACAGAGACACCTAAGGGAGAGAAATAGGTGCTGAATTGTACGATTCGGTTGCAGGTGTAGATGTCGCAGGCTCTTTGAATGTATTTATTTTCGGACTCGTGTCTGATAAACTTTTCTAGGTGATCAGCAGTGGCTGCTCTGATCATGGTGTGTCGAGGAGGGGGGCGACATTGGTTCAGAAGTGTGTTGTTTGAGAGGGCATTCGAGGCGTAGGATTGGTAGAGTCCTTTGGATTCATCCACAGACTTGTCGATCATAAGGGTATTGGATTTCCAGTTGATAGAGGGGTTGGCTTTTTTCAGCCAAGGAAGTCCGAGGATGACATTCTTGGTTCCACAGTCCATGACATAGAAGGTCACCTTTTGGGCTATTCCTTCGATGTTCAGGTAAAGGTCAGAGGTGAAGCGAATCTGGCCTTTCTTGTTTATGGTTTGGTCAACATTTCGGATGGAAATTGGTTTGGATAAGCAAGTGGTGGGCAGACGATGTTTTCGGACGAATCCGAAGTCGATGCAGGAAATGTCAGCGCCGCTATCAACTAGGGTGCAGGTAATGACGACTTTCATGATGTGCGAGGGGTCAATTACTTGTATTGGTATCTGGAGAGACTTGGTTTTTGAGGATACAAGTACAGGAGCACACGTAAGAGAGGAGAAAGAGGAGGGTACTCGCATCAATTGAGGCCTCCATTTTTAAAAACCCTGTTTGAATTGGACACGTCCCACTGTGTCTTCTTCTTCTTCGCAGTTCTCCAACTTCGGGAGATCTGGTAGACCCTTTTCGTCTTTCCTTGCTTTTTGGACCTTTCTTTCTGTTTTCTTCATTACGAATCCAAGTTTGGTTTTGCAATTGTACGCTATATGTCCCTTTTGGTGACATCTGAAGCATCGTCCTTCTTTAGCGAACTGTATCCGTTCTTCATCAGTGAGTTTCTTTCTTGAGAAAGATGCTCGGATGACATCGACATCCATTGCATTAGGGTCTTTTTCTTTGGTGTGGGAGTTCGAGAAGAAGCGAGGGGTCGAAGAGGGGTTTCTGTGCATTGCCCAGATCAAGTCAGATTGGTCAGCACCTTGTTTGAAGACCATGGCCTTCTTGTACCAGTCAGTGACTTTTGTTGGTACTATTTCCATAGTCAAAATTCGTCTTATAAGGGGTTTGGGGATTCTGGTGGAGAAGTAATTGATGAGGACGAGTTCCTCAGTGATGCCGCTAACCACAACCTGGTTTTTGAATTCGGTGATGTACTCAGAGAGTACTTTGGGATCTTTGATCCGAGTAGTGGCCAGCCAAGTTATTGTGTCAGTTTTGGTACTGGCATGGTCAAAGGCGTCTAGGAATTTGGACTTAAAGTCCGTCATGGTTCCGAATGAGTTGTTGTCTAAGGCGGCCACTTAAAAAGTAGATGCCCAAGTATAGGCAGTGCCTTTCTTCATGTAAGAGAGCACGAAGGCAACTCTCTTTGCGTCAGTGTTGTAAACATTCTTGTTGGTCAAGAGATAAGTGCATACAGCGTTTAGCCAAGATTTGGCATTCTTCAGGTTTCCATCATACTCCTCAGGAGAGCCAATATGGAGTTCGGCATGCTTGGTAGATGACATGGTAAAAGGGGTCAGAGTAGGTGGTCTGGTTATTGGATATTATGGGAGCGCTGTAGCGAGAGATGTCTGCCTCGAAATAGAGGGCGGAGATGGTGGTGTCGGTGGTCTGGATAAAGTTAGTAATGCTGAGAAGTCATGTGCTAATGTCTGGACAGTTTCCTCGTCAGTAGGAGAGGCGAGGTGAAGATCTTCGCTTTCAGAGGAGGTGGGCGAAGAGTTCAAAGGTTCAGGAAAGGGCGAAGGCTCTAGGTTGCGGTATTGAGTATACCATGGGGTAGGGATGGGGGTCAAGGGACAGTCGGATCGACCATGTCTGTTCGAGGAAGAAATGGTGGCGTACTACACAATGGTAGGCCTTCAGGATAGCTTTGATCTTTTGTTATGCTTGGCCTGGGTAAGGATGAGCATAGCCTAGGATAGTCAAGGGTCAAGGTTGAGAGTGACATCGTACAGCAATGTTATGAGTCAGTCAGGGTCAGAGTAACGTCGTGCAGTAATGTCATGAGTCGGGTCAGAGAGAATGGTGGAATGCCATTCATATGAGTAAGCATTGAGTCAATAGTCTCAACAACGACTAGATCAAGAACACTGCTCAAAGTGTGGTGAAGACTTGTAACGGAGGAGGTGAGACTTCGAAAGGAAAAGGAGGAGTTTATTAGACTCGGACTAGGTTACAGAATGTACACCTAGGAGATCAAAGCTAAGGTACTACAGCGTGTTCACAGGGTTTATATAGATATGGCCAACCCGCATAGACCAAGACAGGAAAGGGAATTCCACAGGAAGAAGTCTGAATAAGTGACTGTGGAATAGAAGGTCGTGAAATGACGTAGAACAATGTTATACACGTGACTGAAGATAAGAAGATAAGAGATTCGGGACTTAGCGGGTGGCATGGCTAAGTGGTGCAGAGTAGTCTGAGACGAGTAAGGGTTAGCATAGCTAGTCGGCAAGGACTAGTCAAAACAAGAGAAAAGAGTAAAGAAAAGAATAAATCATAACAAACCCAATGGTCGGAAGTGTGCATGATTAGTCACGAAAGGATTCTCTCAAGTAGAGAGAGTTGATTTTGACCACATCTTCTCCCCGGTTGTAAGGTTTGAGACTGTGCGGCTTATGCTTGCACTTGCAGCCTTAGAGAACTGGCACATCAAAGCACTCAATGTTCGAAGTGCTTACCTATATGGCAAGCTAAAAGAAGAGATCTACATGACCCAACCAGAGGGATTTACTGTCCCAGGGCAAGAGTACAAAGTACTCTGCTTATTGTGTGCCCTCTATGGCCTTAAACAAGCTGGATTGGCCTGGTGGGAGACTCTCAATGAGTCAATGAAAGAACTTGGCTTTGAATGTCTGAAGTCTAATGCCGGAATCTTTCTCTTCTGGAAGAAAGGCACCAACATAGTGGTTGCTGTCATCTATGTAAATGATGCCCTATTCTGTGGCCCTAACAAGGTCATTGTAAATGAAGTAAAGGGCGCTTTTATGTGCAAATGGGAATGCAGAGACTTAGGCCCTGCAAAGTGTTATGATTTATTCTTTTCTTTACTCTTTTCTTTCGTCTTGACTAGTCCTCGCCGACTAGCTATGCTAACCCTTACTCGTCTCGGACTATTCCACACTGCTTAGCTGTGCCACCCGCTAAGTCCCAAATCTCTTATCCTCTTATCTTTGATCACGTGTACAATGTTGTTTCTCGTCGTTCTACGACCTTCCATTCCACAGTCGCTTATTCAGACTTCTCCCTGCAGAATTCCCTTTTCCATCCTGGTCCGTTTGTGTTGGCATTATCTATATAAACCCTGCGATCATGTTGTAATACCTTAGCTTCGATCTCCTAGGTGTACATCCTGTAACCTAGTCCGAGTCTAATAAACTCCTCCTTTTCCTTTTGAAGTCTCACCTCCTCCTTGAAAGTCTTCACTGCACTTTGAGCAGTGTTCTTGATCTAGTCGTCGTTGAGACCATTGACTCAACGCTTACTCTTTGACTTCTTGACTGACTCGTGACATCACTGTGCGACATCCCTCCTCGACCGACTCGTGACATCACTGTGCGACGTCCCTCCTTGACTGACTCGTGACATTACTGCATGACGTCACTCTGACCTCGACTGACTCATAACATTACTGTACGACGTCACTCTCGACCTCGACCTTCGACTATCCTAGGCTATGCTTGTCCTTACCCAGGCCAAGCGTAACACAAAGGAGTTTCTTCACATGAGAAGGCAGCAAGATCATGATTAATCAGTGTGCCTATCTTGAAAAAGTCCTAGAGTGTTTTCAAATGCAGAACACCAGAGTCGCCCCTACACCTTTACCCCAAGGATATTATCCTCAGGATTACAATGGCCCAGTTGACCCAGAATTGTGATCTCATTTCCAACAGGTGATCGGATCCCTGTTATACATCACGCTTGGCACTTGTCCAGATGTCACCTATGCTCTAACCGCCCTCTCTCGGCATGCTGCCCGTCCTTCAAAGGAGCATCTTGATAAGGCATTATACATTTGCCAATATCTACTTGGGACACGTCATTACTCCCTTGTATTCAATGGTGCTTCTCAGGCAGGCCTAATAGCATACACCGATTCTGATTGGGCATCCGATCCCAACACCCGTCGCTCTCAAACTGGCTGGTTTATCAAACTAGTGAATTGCATCTTCAGCTGGCAGTCACGTCAACAAAGTCGCATTGCCTATTCTTCTACAGAAGCTGAATATGTTGCTGTAACGTGGAAGCGTAGTTCTGGTATTTTCCGAGTGTTATGCTAGCCAGCAGTCACGAGGACACTTCTGACTCTAAGGAAGACTCAAGCAGACACGAGGTCACTTCTCAAGGCTTCCTGGGATCGCGTAGAAACTACACTTGATTGCGTAGAACTAGCTTAGCGTTATAGTATATGGGCGTCTGGTATATATACGATCGAGGGTAGTGGCTGTGTACCAAGAAAGGAAATATGGAGACGGCGCTCCGTGTCTACAAAAGGAATCGGAACCCCGACGGCGTTCCGCATTCCGCTGATTCCGTTCGGAAGGGACGGAACTCCGTTTATCCAAAACGGGTCAGCACTGGTATCATCTAAAAGGAGTCCTCGGGACTCCATACACAGCCTCACCTAAATGTATCTGAATGGAGACAAGACATCGGGGTTATGAGAGAAACCCGTGAGGAGGGAAAGACGTCCGCATAAGGAATATCAAAGAAAAGAGGGTCCCC
>JBBPTC010000678.1:0-12939 GCA_038093955.1 Boletus albobrunnescens
CTTGTTTGAAGTGTTTGGGTGTGTTTGAGTAGTTTTCTGGGCATGACTAATGCATGATTATTGCTATTGATCCAGAATTGCAAGTGTGACTGATGAATAACACAGCATGACTGATTTGTGATGGTGTAGTCAGCATGTGATTGGACTGATGTGTGACTCATCAGATAGTGTGACTGATGAGTTATTGTAGTTGGTGAATTATTATAGTGATGGTGATCAGCATGACTGATGAGTACTGATTACTGTGACTGACAAGTATTCAGTGTGACAGACATTTTCCATAGTTAGCTATTAGGCATGACTGGCTACTGATTAGCATGACTAACTACTAATCAGCGTGACTGACTAAGTCACGAAATTCAGCACAAATGCTTAAATAGTATGGATAGTGGCACTGATATTTGTGTAATAGTACATCGCACAAGCCTGTAGATATGTTTGGTTGAGATAAAGCTCAGTAAGTAATACATGAGTTGAGCAGAACAAAAATAAAAACAAAAGGCTAATCTCTTTGATTGTTTGGTAGGTATTTCAAGCATGTACTGACAAACCAATTGAAGTAGAAGTGAAAGGAAAGAAGTAGGAAATGGGATTTCAGGTGAACTGGAATTTTTCTGAAAATTTGCATTGAGATAAAAAAAGTTAGTTTGAGTAATCTGAAGTAAATGATTGAGCAAGCTATCAGACCCAAGGACCAGGTCTATAGTGCTCTAGAAGTAGTTTGGCTATAATAAGAGATGGTTTCAAGTCTGATCTGGGCCAGGTATTACCATAGTAGATGTCCTGATTGTTATGGTTAGAGGGTGAGCCCTGGGACTTATCAAACTCTTTTTCTCCCTTTCATTTTGCTTCCCAATGGGCCTTCACTTGGGATGACCCTTGGTGTGCCATTTCCTCTTGACTTTACAATAGTCTCTCAATATGGACACCCCATTCTCCTTATGGGCTTCTCTCACAGCCCAGATGTCTTGTCTTCACTCCAGATAGGTTATGGCTGTATATGGAGTTCTAAGACTTCTTTTGGATAAGTTCTTACACTGACTCCATTTAGTATAAATGGAGTTCTGTTTCTTCTAAGGTGGAATAGTGGAATGCAGAATGCCTATGGAATTCCAATTCCTTTTGTAGACTTGGAGCCCCATCTTCATATTTTCTTTCTTTACCACACAGCCATAACCCCAGGTAGTATATGTATATATCAGGTGCCCATGTACTATTAAACCAAGCTAGTTCTATGCAATCAAGTGTAGTTTCTACGTGATCCTAGAAGGCCTTGAGAAGTGACCCAGTGTCTGCTCAAGTCCCTCTCTGTCAAAAGAGTCTGCTGACATCTTGAAACAAGACAAGACTACACTCCCACATTACAAAAGAACTAGCTTTTCCCCATACTCCTACCACTGTGTAGAGGGTAACCATACAAAGCACCACATCTCGATAATACGGACTCACAGACTCCACATCACTGGTTGTGTACAAAATGCATTTTTGAGATGTAAAAAGGTGGCATCCTGATTCAGTCCCCAATGCCAGGGGGTGTTGGTCTTCATGAGGTTGAGGATAGGTCGAGCATATTGGGAGAAATTCGGAATAAACTTTCAGTAAAAATTACAGAATCTGATAAAGGATCGAACCCCTTTGACTATTTTGGGGCCCTCCATTCATGGATTGCCTTCAGTTTGGTCAGGTCCATTTTAATGAGTCTATGATGGACTATAAATCCTACTTCTTCCACATTGAAGTGGCATTTTCTAATTTTACCCCTAAATGGTTCTCCCGAAGGCATTGGAGTATGTTCGCTCTTGTAGTTCTTTTAGAGTAGTGGCATGGATGAGAAGGTCATCCATGAAAATGAGGATCCATCCTTCATTCTTTGCCCATTGGAAGATCCAATTCATAAATGCCTGGAAGGTTGCTAGGGAGTTATACATTCCAAAGAACATGACCGTTGGATGGAAGAGACCGAAAGGAGTGATGAATGTGGCCATCCAAAGATCCTTTTTCTTGATTTGGATGTTGTTATAACCCCATTGGATGTCCAACTTGGTGAAATATTTTGCCCACTTTAATTGATCCATCAAATTGAAAATAAGAGGGAGAGGATAGGCATTCTTTATGGTATGTTTGTTAAGGTAACGATAATCTTGGCAGGGCTGAAGGGTTCCATCTTTCTTTGGGATGAAGAAAAATAGAGAAGTCTGGGAGAGTTTGATGGAGTTATCCTTCCTGCAGCTAGGTGTTCCTTTATGAAGGCTTTGCAAGCCTCTTGTTCTTTTGGATTTAAAGGGTATGCTTTTGCTACTTGGGGGGGAAGTCTGAGTTGAGATCAATTCCATGGTCAAATTGTCGAGTTGGAGGAAGGGGACCTCCTTCTTTCTTTGAGAAAACGTCCAAGTATTCTTGATATTCTGGGGGAATGATCACTTTCCGTTTTTTGACATCTTGAGCAATGATGGTGGAGATGGTGGTTTTTCTGATCTGCACTTCTCTAGTGGATGTATTTGATCCACACAGGTTTTCCACCAATGGTTACTCCTTCTAGTTAGTTTGGTCACCTGGCATTTGTTGAGGAAAATGTGAATATATTTTTCCTCTGGCTATCACTTCTGCTTCGAGGATTGGTCAGGGATCTGAATCTGTCCCTTTGACCAGTCTATGGTGGGGTTTGCTTCGTGAAGTCAAGGCAGTCCTAGGATGACGTCGTCTTTTCCACAATTGATTACGAGAAAATCTCGTAGTTCCCTTCTTTCTCCTATATTTAGAAGAAAAGAGGTCTTCTTCCTTATTAGACCATTGTGGTTTGCTGTCCCATTGGCATTGGTGGCCTTCAAGAGTTTCTTTAGTCAGGAAGTTGGCAGTTGGTATGCTTTCACTAATGCCCCATCAATAAAGCATCTGGTCGCCCCGCTATCTAGGAGGACTTGGGTATCGATGATTTTTATTTTTGTTCCTGGTGCACAGAGTTGAATGGGAATATTCATTGATGTACTTTGTGCACCGGATACAAATACAGGAGAAAGTTTAAGAGTGTGGGAAGGAAGAAATGACATCAACACATTTTTCCTTTCTAAAAATCCTTGTTCTTGGCCTTTCATTCCCTGGCTGCTTTTAGCCCTTTATGGAGAGGGGTCTTCTTTATGTGACATTTGCGAAGAAGAGTGGTCCCTTTGTTTGAGTCCTCTTCTTCTTTTTTTTCTTCCCAAGACAAGACCAAATATTTGTTTGCTAGATCTAGTTTGATTTTGGCAATAGGTCTTTCTTTATCGTCTTCCTCTTCTTTGGTTTCTTCAAAGGCAGTCTTTAGAATTTTCATGGCCACTTGTTGATTGTCTCCTCCCAACATGGAGAGATACTCTTGCAGCTCTCCTTCAATAGATGCCCCTCTGGCTTTCTCTGGGGGGCAGTATGTTGTCCTTCCCCTAGGGAATTTCTTTCCTGGGGTGCTTCCTCCCTTTTTGTAATTCGAGGGATGATTGGTTGACCTGCATCCCACCTTGTGGCATACAAAGCACTTGTTGGCCTTGATGTGCTTGCTCCTTTGGACGGGGGTTAGGTAGACTTTGTCCACATCCATAGCATTCGGATCCCCCCTTCCCCTAGAGTTGTAGGAGGGAATATATTCCCTGCCTCTTTCTAAATCTTCTATGCAATGAAGTTGTTGGTTAAATAAGGTTGTTTTGTCGATCCATCCCTTTAGGGTACTGGGAAGGTTTTTTACAACAAAGCACCATCTTGGTGAGGGAGGGATGTACTTCTTGCACAAACCATTTGATCAATGCCTTTTCATCTGTGATTCTGCATTTTTCTGATAGGAGGAGGAAAGTGGAGATGAAGGATTCAAAATTTCCCTTTTTTCCTTGCTTTAGCTGGGCAAGCTGGATTTTTGCCTTTGCTGCTGTGTCGTATGGGGCGAATATTTGCACAAATCATTCGGAGATGACATCAAAAGTTTTCTCTTCTGCAGGTACTTGATTATTGGCTAATTTCATTAGCCACCCTTCTATGAAAGCCCTCCCTTTTCCTTTACTCATCTTGTTCAAGAGAGCAAGCGATTTGGTTACGTCATTGAAGAGGGTCTGATTGATCTGGAAGTATGCTTTCATGGCTAAAAGCTATTGGTTGGCATCTTCAGGTTCTCCAGAGAAATCTTCTGGTAATCCTGCTTTGATTTCTCCTGCCATTTCTTCTTCTTCTTCTCCAGTTTGTGATTTGACAAATTGTTCTTCTTCCTCGGCTCGTATTGGAGATCCAGGGGATTCTGTGGAGTTTTCTGGGAAAAACTCTGGAAGGAAGTCTGAGAGTTTTCCTTGCTTTCTATTCTCTCTTGCTAATGCAAGTTGGTGTTCCTTATATTGATGATGGTATTCCTCATCAGAATATTTGTTGGATTTATAGGCAAACCAAGGATGTTGTTGATGTAGGCTGGAGAGATTAGGGAGAGCAAACTGGGAGGGAGATGGGGATGTGGAGTCTATGAGTCCATATCGGTGAGACGTTGTGGAGATTGTTATCCTCTACTCAGTGGTAGGGGTATAGAGAAAAGCTAGTTCTTTTGTAATGTGAAAGTGCAATTTCTTGAAGTGGTTCTGAAGTCAGCAGTCACAAAGACACTTCTGACAGAGAGGGACTTGAGCAGACATGAGGTCACTTCTCAAGGCCATCTGGGATGGTGTAGAAACTACACTTAATTGCATAGAACTAGCTTGGAGCTATAGTACATGGTTGTCTTGGTATATATACTAAATGGAGATGTGGCTGTGTACCAAGAAAGGAAATATGGGAGCGGGGCTCCATATCTACAAAGGAAATCAGGATCCTTGAAGGTGCCCTGTATTCTGTCTAATCTGCTTGGAAGGAGCAGAACTCCATTTATGCCAAAACAGGTCAGTATCGGTATTGTCCAAAAGGAGTTGCAGGACTCCATACACAGCCATATCAGATCTGGGTAATCAAGACATCTGGGTCACGAGAGAGACCCATGAGAAGGAAAGATGTCCATTAAAAGAAGGGAATAGATACCCAAGGATGGTCCCAAGTGGGAGTCCATTCGGAGGCATAATGAAAGGGAGAAAAAGAAGTAGACAAGTTCCATGGCTTATCCGCTAACCATAACACCATCTTTGGATTAGGATCCACAGCCTTATGGCTCTCCGGATATCCTTAACAGGATACATGACATATGACAGAACTCTAATGAGTTCCTTTTCCTCTTCTATCCTGCTCCATGGATCTTACTTCACATTCTCATATCCATGGAGGCTATACTCATGGAACCCTGATGGGTATCCACTTATTCCATTTACCTTATGAAGGCTGGTGCTGTATGGACCAGTACTTCCTTATTGAGGTGCATAGCCATGCCTTACATAGTATATAGTCTAGCCACTGTAGATGATCAAGCCCTAAGCTTGATCTACACAATACCAGTGTAACTACTTGAATATAACTCGTTGCCATCACTATATGGCTCCTCTTGACATTGTCCGCTTAGTCATCACCTATCACCAATATAGGGGGAACCTCTCCAAGTTTGGTTCCATACTAGATGCCTTACTTTGACCAAGCACTGTTACACCTCTGCATCATTTGTAACCACCACTGTTACACTGATTACCTCAAAGAGGACTCCCCAAGAAGTATCAGAGACTAGTCAAAGAAAGATTGAGGGCATCATCTGCTACAACTGTGGATGTTAGCAAGCCTCTCTCCCTCAAGGAAGTTTCTGCCATTATTGAAGAACATTTAAGCTGAGACTCATTTGATGCTGATCTTTATGACCTAGATGAAGAAGGCTATTGGTCAGAAGAAGAATCTGACAGTGAATCAGATGACTCTGATTCTGACTCTGAAGAATCAGATTTAGACTTTGAGCCTATCTATGAAAGACCTACTAGGTCCAGTAAGAGAAGAGGCAAGACCAAGTCTCAATCCCATAGATCCAAGTCCCATAATTGCCAACATGGTAAGAGAGATCAATTGGAACATGAATCCAAACCCAAGACTCTCATTACTCCACCAGCAACACCTCCTAAGCAGAAAGGTAGAGAACCAGATATGGAAGAACTGATCTCCAAGATGTCCAAGATATCAGTAGATGATGCACAATATGCAAAGCTCTACTATCAAGCACTGAAGTTGAACAGAGACATCCTTCAAATATTCCCCAGATACCATGGATGACAATGAGGATGTTGTCCTCCTTCCACATGCCTTCATCCAGAAATTGGATTTGGACCTCTCCTTCCAACTAAAATACTCCTCTGCCACAGACCCCCTTGTGGAGAAACAACTGCAGGCTCTACATGATGGTTCTCCCAACTTCTTCTCCTCTCGCAAGGAGGATTGGCACTTCAACAATGGCTTACTCTACTACTGTCATTGCCTTTATGTCCTGGAGTCCTCCCATGCCTCCATCCTTGCATCCCTTTATGATTCCCCTGTAGGCGGGCATGAAGGATACTTCTGCACTCTTAACCTCGTACAACGTGACTACTGGTGGCCGGGACTCACCGGCTTCGTCTGCCGATATGTCCAGGGATGTGCCCTCTGCCAAGCCAATAAGGTTAACACCCACCCAATGGCTCCTCCTCTCACCCCTTTATCTCTCACTGCTGAACACTCCTTCCAACATCTCTCTGTCGATCTCATCACTGACCTTCCCCCATCTTATAGATTTGACTCTATCATGGTCATGGTCAACCATAGGCTTACAAAGGGGGTAATTCTCGCTTCTTGTTACAAAACTATAGATATGGAAGGGATCGCCTCCCTCTTTCTCAACTATGTGTTCAAACAATTCGGACTATATGACAAAGTAGTCTCGGACAGAGGCCCACAATTTGCCTCTGCCTTCACATTAGAACTGGCAAGACTCCTACAATACGACCCACTACTCTCCTCCGCCTACCACCCCCAAATTGATGAAGAGATGGAATGGATGAACCAGGAATTAGAAACCTATCTCTGAATATTTTGTCAAGGAGACCCAACTAAATGGGCAGATCTCCTAACCCTAGCAGAATACCACCATAACTCCTCCATCCACTCCATAATCCAGAAGACCCCTTTCTCCCTAATGATGGGGTATGAACCTAAAGAATATCCCCCTCTAGGACAAACCTTCATTCCAGCCATGGAAACCTGCCTCTCTGAACTAGCCAAAGCAAGAGAGAAGGCTCATGAAGCTCACAAAAAGGCCCAACAATTCATGAAAGAACCTCATTTCAAACCATGGAAAATAGAGGATAGAGTATGGCTAGAAGGACGAAATCTTCGCCTCTATTACCTTTCAAAAAAACTGGCCCCTAGACGGGAAGAACTATTTGAAATTACACAAGTAATTTCTCCCGTATCCTATAAACTAAAACTGCCAAAAATGTAGAAGATTCATAACACCTTCCATGCTTTACTCCTTTCCCCATATAGAGAGACTGTGGAACATGAAACAAATTTCATTCCACTTTCACCAGATCTCATAGATGGAGAAAAAGAATTTGAAATAGAACAGATTCTATTTCATTGGGGAGCTGCACGGCATCAGAGTTTCCTTGTAAAATGAAAAGGATATCTGTCTTCCGAAAATACCTGGGAATCAGAAAACAATCTCAGACATGCCAAGGAGCTCCTTGACAAATATAAAGCTAGGAATCCTTCTGCCTTTCCTTCATAACAAAACCAACCTGCCAAAGAAACCTCATGTCTTCAAACAATGTCTTTGCTGCCAACTTCAATGTCTGAGTACCCCTTTGCCTCCATCGACTCTCTCTTCGCAGTTAAAAAATCATCTATACCATCCTATTGGGCAACCCGGTCACCACCTCCGATAACATCCGCCTCATCCCAGAATTCTCTGGGAATGGAACCCTTGTATCTTTGGTGGATATCTTCCACTTCTATATAGCTGCCAGAACTGTCCATGCCCAACTCCTCCCAGAGCATACCTCCCCCATCTACACTCATGCCATGGAACAAGCCCTTAATGAGGCAAGAGCTGCCATCCTCGACGCCCTGGACCAGCATGGGATGGGAAGGATCTTCAATGATCTCCCTCACCTCATCGTCCTCCCAATCCTATGCCCTGTTTTTAATTCCCTCCCTTTCCATGACCGCCTTTACTACCTGTCTGATGACCCCGCTATTGACAACTGGAATGTGGACAACTGGAACACCCCCTCTGAGGAATCCACCTATGTATTAGAACCCCCCACTGCTGCTCTACCATCCCCAATTGATTTGGGCATTGACCTTCCTCCTACTGGAACTCTGCTCCTCGACCTTGAAGGAGCTACTGAAGGAGTTTGCTCCCAGCCTCCTGTCTCTGAGCGAGATACCCTGACCTTCCTCACCACTGTACCCCTCGTCCCAGCTTGAACCCCCTCTCCAGACCCTCTTCCAACCAAACCCTGCCCTTCCACTCCAACACCATCTGGCCCCTGCCGTCAGAGGGCCAGAATGTTACTTCTCTAGGGAGGGCTTGCTTTCTCCCACCACCTTCAACCTTCAGTGGACCAAACCCATCCCTACACATCGCCATCGCAAGCGATGTCTGTTGACTCGGGTACTGAGGCCAATCCAATCGACGTCGACCATCTCCCCTCGGCTTCACTGCACCCCAGGCACCAACTGAGGTGCTTCATGTACAACCGCCACAGACACCTCCGCCTGGACTGTCCCCATTATACCTGCCTGGTCTGCCAATACACTGTGCCAGGTCACTCACAGTACCACTGCCTGAGGAGGATTTGCTGCTCTTGTGGGGAGCATGGCTACAACTTAGGGGAATGCCCCTTTCAGGATGACCCCTCCTTCAACCTCACCAACTATATTGTTAACAAAGGGGAGGCATTCAAATGAAGTCCAAGGCAGTGCCTTGAAGGGTACAGGGGGGGTAATGTTATGGTTAGCGGGTAAGCCATGGGACTTATCTACTTCTTTTTCTGCCTTTCATTATGCCTTCGAATGGACTCCCACTTGGGACCATCCTTGGGCATTTCCCTTCTCTTAATGGACATCTTTCCTCCTCATGGGTCTCTCTCATGACCCAGATGTCTTGTCAATTACCCAGATCTGATATGGCTGTGTATGGAGTTCCACAACTTCTTTTGGATGATACCAATACTGACCCATTTTGGCATAAATGGAGTTCCACTCCTTCTGAGTGGATTAGATGGAATACAGGACACCTTCAAGGATCCTGAGTCCCTTTGTAGACATGGAGCCCCACTCCCATATTCCCTTTCTTGGTATACAGCCACATCTCCATTTAGTATATATACCAAGACAACCATGTACTATAGCTCCAAGCTAGTTCTATGCAATCAAGTGTAGTTTCTACGCCATCCCAGATGGCCTTGAGAAGTGACCTTGTATCTGCTCAAGTCCCTCTCTGTCAGAAGTGTCTTCATGACTGCTGACTTCAGAACCACTTCAAGAAATTGCACTTTTACATTACAGATGGAGAGCCATTGAGGCTAAGACTCCGTCAGGTACTCATAAGGCAGTGTCTCCTATTCAGGAAGACAGGGAGCTGTGAGGCTATGCTGTAGCAGGATTCCATAGTATCAGTGTATTCCCAGGATGATAGGTTGTTGGTCATCAGAGCCTATTGGGGAATATGGGGAATAGGGTTGGTCCAGTAGCTTGAGGGCAAGGCCCAGCATATGCGAGAAGAGGACCCAGTGATATGGACAAGGGTCCACTATCACAAGTGAGCTGATGAGCTGATGAGCTCAGTTGTTGGATATACTAGTGTGTCAGCAACACTAGTGGCACTGTGGGTTATCATACGACTCATTGTATAAGGGCAGCGGGATGTTAGGGTCATGTGGGCAATCCATCACATGAGGTATTCAGTTCAAGCTCTGCAGAGCAAGGTTGGATGTCAGACTGCAAGTCTGACAACAACTGTAACAATCAGTATCACTAATCCTTCCTACTTCTTCAACCATTCTGCTTTCTGGGAGAAGTCTCTAAGGTAGATTTTTCATTGATCAAGTGATCTGAGCTTCTGTTTGGAGGCTTTGAGGGTAAACTTGCAAAGGTCTGATATACAGTATCTTGCAATATCTCTATCTGCATCATAGAGATGGAGTATTCTATCTTTCAACTTGGTCCAGTCATAAACTTGGAACTCAAATAAGACATTTAGTAGCTGAGCAACCTTAGTGCTAACATACAATAGGATGTTCTCACATTTGAGCTTGTCATCAGTGATGTTGCAGGCAGCTAGCAAATGTTCATAGTGGATAAAAAAAGATCTCACTTTAGCAAAGTGACCTTTGAACTTCTCTAGAGCATCCTTGCTCCTAGGGCTTGGTAATGGGTGTGGTGCTTGGGTAAATATAATATTCTAGGCTACTTGGTAGCTAATGGTAACTTGGATGTTGAGACTAACATACATTCTTGTTTGTGCAGGTACTGGTGATAATAAATGGTGATGGTGCTCAATGAGCAATAGACTAGGTATTGGAGGTGATAATTCTTCCACCCCTCACAGTGGGCTCCAATAATGTCTTGTTTGAATAAATCTAGCAGAAAACTCCTGAGGTCTAGGCCTTCTATCCTACAGAACCTTATTCACCACAGTCAGCAGGCTGTTTTGTTTCTTCTTGGAGTAACAGGAATATAGTGGACTATATAACACTACAGTTGGCTTGATTGCATGGGCATTCTTCCTGACTTTACTTTAATAGGATCAATTGGGGTGGGTGAAATTAATCCTCCTTGTGTTGTGTAGCAGAGATAGTCTGCTATAGTGTGGGGTGTTATAGAGCAGAGAGGGTCTGCTATAGTGTGGTGACAAATAAGAGTGCAAAAGAGTGCAGCTAACTTGCTAACTATAGATAATGTTGACAACCAATGTCAAGAGATGATCACACTCTGCTATGGGTTTCTTTGTGGACAATGTCAAATAGCAGGAGATGCAGACTGAAGAATGACTCACTTCTCACATTTATCAAATGGGTGACTACTGACCACTTATATTGACTAAGCTAGAAGGTGCAATCAATCTTGGGTAGAATAAGGATTCTATTAAGTATAGATCCTTGGCTAATCTCTATAGCCTAATTCCTAGCAGGATCTACTCTACAGCAGTCTAGTACTTTGCTAGGCTCTATAGTAATAGTAAGGATATTATCCCCTAGTGATCAGATGATCAAGGTGATGATCAAAAGATATATCTCTAAGGATATGATTTATCTGTCTCTCTTCCTACCCCAAATTGTGCTCCTTTTATGCCTTACAAAGTGGCTATGTACTTTTTAAATCCAAGATACTGGAATGAAGTGAAGGAAATAGTAGAAAAGGCAGAGAAAAATATATATAGATGTCTTAGGTCTAATGGTACAACAGTCAGAATGCAGCAGATTCATGCCAGTAGAACTGATTTGGATAGTGTGAGGCTATGAAATGCAGGCTATGCTCCAGGTACAAGACATGGGCTGTGTTAAAACTGGGCTGTGCAGAGTGTAGGCTATGCAAAGCTTAGATATCTCTAACAGGATAGTTATATATAATGGAACTCTAATGAGTTTCTTTTATCTTTTATCTCTGTAACATTCTGTGCTGCTACAAATGATGCAGAATATGTCCTGGCTTAGACAAGCACAAACATGTTCAAGAATGTATCTTGGAGATAGCTCAGTTGTGGAACTGTTCTTGGAAAGATTCCTCCTATATTGGTGATAGGTGATGACTAAGCATGATGAGGTTCAAGAGGAACCATATGGTGATGGCAATGAGTTGTATTGCAAGGTAGTGGCCTATCGTAGGCAACCATTGAGGATACCTCCCAGGGCTAGGACTTAAGGATACAAGTTTATATATAATACTATATGTGGTCTATGTAGATCAAGCTGGGGTTTGATTATCTACTGTGTCTAGGTTATATACTATCTGAGGCATGACTATTCACCTCAGTAAAAAAGTGCTGATCCATGCAGCACCAGCCTATCTAAGGTAATTAGAATAAGCGGACATCTGTCAGAGTTCTGCAAGTACAGCCTCCATGGAAATAAGAAGGTGAAGTAAGATCCATGAAGTGGAGAGTGAAGATAAAAGGAACTCATCAGAGTTCTGTTATACATCATATATCCTTCTAGGGATATTGGGAAGCTGTGTGGCTGTATATCTTAATCTAGAGATAGAGAGCTGTTGTGACTATGACTCTGTCAGGTATTCATGAGGCTGTGCTATAGTGGAGAGCTGTGAGGTTATGCTATTGGAGTTCCATGCAGCAATGTATTTCTAGAGTAATAGATTGTTAATCAATAGTGGCTATTGGAGAATACAGGATTGTAGGTGGTTCTATAGGCTTGAGGACAAGGCCCAGCATATGCATGAAGAAGATGAGTGATATAGACAAGGGTCCACTATTGCGAGTGATTGGATGAGCTATAAGCTTAGACATAAGATATCCTGGTGTATCGGCAACACCAGTGATACTGGGAGTTGTCATGTGACTCATCATATGAGGGCAGTAGTACTAAGGGTTACGTGGATGATCTATTATGTGATGTGTTCAGTGTGAGCTCTGCAGAGCAAGGTTGAAAGTCAGACTGTAAGTCTGACTGATGACTATAACATTAGCCCCTTCTTAACATTCAAGTGATCTCACTTGAACATTATCTTCTAAGTCTTCAGACCCATTCTTTCCAAGGAGATGGGTCTTCCTCCACAAGGTTCTCTGGCACTTGGCAAGATCTTTCCAGAGTCTTTATTGGCAAGGGCAAGATATGAGGATGTTGGTAATATTGGGAAAGGGGGTTCCAGGGTTGAGTTCTAAATTTAATGTCTTTATTCTCTAAATGAATGGGTTACCCTGAGTTTAATATCTTTAGGTATCATGGGATTTATCTGAGGGTTGGTTGACTAAATGGTCCTCTTGATGAAGATTAAGAGGTCAATTAGGATAATGATTGTAACATGCAGGTGTAGGTTGCT
>JBBPTC010000679.1:0-12918 GCA_038093955.1 Boletus albobrunnescens
AATATGGTGTGAATCACCTAGCCACTGCTACTTGTGTGTAAGACTTTTACCCCTTCGTGAAAAAATCATATTTTCTTTTCCTCTGGTAAAAATGATGTATTTGTTGGAGAACAGCCCTGGAAGGCACTAATGCGCGTCTTCATAGCATCTTTTGCAGAGCAAACTGACTTGTTGGACTGCCGGTCGTCGACGCCATTCAGTATTGTCGTACATCCCCCTGGAAGGCATTGTCGGTGCGGCGATGTCTCATGTACAGGACCAATCCTATATACCATGTAGGACTCAGTCGATGGCTCTCACAACAGCGACGACAAATCTCCTGTGCGCCTCGAGTTATCGATGGGTCACATACAGCAGACGATCCCTGTACGCTCCCCATCACTCCCAGTGTTCCCGAAACGCACACTGCCAGCGACTCGGACTCGGAGAACTAGCAAAGCAGTGAACGCGCTGGATATGGTAGGACGTCATCTTCTCGGGACCAACCACCCTGTAATTCGCTTCGACACCACTAGTAACTCCACCGTGTACCTTACATGAGGGCGAACTTGAGGGCGGCGTTTCGTCTAGAACCATTTCATAGATTACAGAATGAAAAGTGTGTTCGGCCAATTTCCCATCTCTCAGATGATCGGTGGTATAAAACTCTGCAATGTATCATCCATCAGACCTAACGGGAGGAGCACCTACTTGTGACGATACATATCTATCAATGCGCACTGCATGAAGATAAGCCTAGAGAGGGAAAAAATAATTTAATTTGACATGAGTGCTAACTTGGTGATATTAGGTCAGGTTGCTTGGTTTGAATCTGGGAAGCCGTGAAGCGAGTACACATGATGAACATTTGTACGATCAATGGGTTGTTCCGAAAATAAGTCCCGTTGGCATCAACAGGATTACATACCAATGATTCAGCGTCCCTGCCGGACTTTGGTATGCTCGTCCTCAAAGTTCTCCGCGCCACACGCCCCCAGACGCCCAAAAGCGGGATCGCCCCGATAGACGTTGGCGTCGTGTCTGAGAGCGGTGCGATGGGACCTGTGATGCGAGCGTTGTACGAACGGGTGTTAAGAAAGCTTGGAAGGGCTGGTGGGTGATCTGGAGGGCCTGAGGGATGGATGAGCTGAACAGTATGTATACCCGGCACGTGGGTGCACCAACTGTGAAAGAATGCCTTTGCCGGGAGTGAATGTCCGACATCCTTCTGCCTCACTTCTAGTAAGTCCCTGCCCTTGTCCTCAAGTGGCAAGTTGTCTCTAATACATAGTAGGAGGTTTTTCATACTGGAGCTATATCTCGGCTCATTATGGTTCCTAGGGACGGCACGAGAGTGGGAATAGGAGAGGTGTTGTTCCACGTTGGGATGTTTGATGGTCTGCTCACCTGCCACCTGCCAGGCACGACTCCCTAGTGGACGCCGTCCAGCTCAAGCCTGAGATCCTGTGCATTTTCCTTTTTGATCGTGAAGAACATGGACTCGCAAATCCTCGGATGTATTGGTTGCAGTGGTTGGCGTCAGACTCATCGGATGATCTTGGCCAGGCCGACCATACCATTCATCTAACGCTTCTCTCGGTTCGTGTTCGGTTTAAACATATTCATATTCAATCACTTACGCGAGGTTCAGAAGGTTTGATCCTCGTTGTCTCCGGCCAGATTCTGTTACGAATTCTGGAGTACCTTTGCTTGTTCGAACATGGCGTGGGTGGTTTTGTCATGTGCCAGAGATAAATAATTGTGCACAGGGTACTGCTCTAGTTCAGTCCTCGTTCGCGTGACAAGTGTCCCGACCAAAGCCCAGATCCGGCCGTGACCCCTGGAACAGTGAATACGGAACATTCAAAATGGTAATGAGTTTGCCGGTCACTAATCTCAAGTCGAGCAGCGTGTCTGGTAAAACGGAGGAGAACGCATGGGATGAGTGTGATGTTTTAGACCGAGGAAAGAAATACCGAAGATCATCATACAAGATGATACAACACCCGCCACCATCCCATCTCATTACTTACTCAACGACCGTATCGAGCCGTGGTTCATCAGTCGACTTGACCCTCCCGTAGCCGAGTGACGCCCACTCCTCTCTCGGACCTGCAGACAGTCCATCAAGCTCAACAGCGATATGTAGTGTGTCCTGAAAGAGCCCTACAAGACGGTGCAAGAGGACGGTGCTGAATGACTTGTCAGAGATATGGCTCGGCTGCTTCGATAAAGGGAGGTGGCGTGAGTGTGTTTGCATTCGAGAGTCCGGACAATGGGGGGCAACGCGAGAAATGAAGTCCAAAGGAACCACCTAATCAGTACTGTATAGTCCTGGTGGGTTTCGAACACTAGGGGCAGGCAGCAGAAAGAATGACAAGGGTAACTTGCCGAGGAGTAGGCGAATTTGACGGTCTGTAGATTGAACAAAAGGAGTAGGACGTCTCGCCATTATATTACTTTCGCTATCTGAGCAACTGCATTATGAATCTCTATCAAAGAAGAACCTTCCCAGACATGCCCAAGCAACTCACCCTTGAGAGCAATCACCACCATCTTGGACACAAGGAACTCATCCATGCAGGTATTCACCTCATCAAAAATGTCAGAGCCTAACAAGGCCACACAAGGCCTTGCAAGGTTGTTAGAGAAGTACTCGGGGCTAGCAGGGTCATGCAGTGCCTGGCAAGGCTAGCTTGTCGCAGAAACTCATATGGCCTTGCATATCACACCAGTTGGTATTATCAAAAGACCCATGCAGGGCCAAATAACATTAGCAATCTACAGGTAGTACAATGTACAGGATCACTGTGATACTGTAGCACCCCAAAATGCAAATCTTGTACAGTGCATAAAGCACAATGGGAGTGGGAGTGGAGTCTGTTCGAGCGACTTGAATGAGACTTGGAGCAAGAGAAGGAAGATTTTGAATATGGGTTGAAGTACAATGCAACTGGTGAGCAAGAAAACAATAGTGATGTATGACTTAGAGGTAACCAGCAAGCATGAAAGTGATGGTTCTGAAGCATGGAGTCCAAGCAATGTGATAAGGTGATGTGAGAACATCACTGGGATGAAAGGTAAAAACAAGACATGTTCTCAAATGCAGAAATCAGCAAGCTAGTAGCATTCAAATAAAATACTTACTGTACTAGGAATCTAGAAGCCATTCATGCACCTTCTGCATGCTGGATTCCATTTTACTGGGGCTGTCAAAGGTCTTATAGACACCCTCTTTGCCTTCTTCTGAGGTGGCAGAGCTAGATCATCAGCATCATTGTAGCAGCATTTGGGAGGGTAAGTACAATATGATGCAGCATTTGGTGGGGATATTAGATCCATGACTGGCTACCTCTTCCATATTGCTGTCATCATTAGAGAGCTAGGAGAGGGGCAAATGTGCACATGAATCTTGAGTTCCAGTAGCCTCATTGGTAGAGTTGCCCATTGGCCATTTTAATGGTTTCAATAGGATATTGCCAGATTGCAATACTTGCATACTACTGGAATATCATTAGCAACATAAACACCATGAACTTGACACATACCAATCCAGGTCCTCATTGAACTCTGCCATCATTGAACTCTGCCATCATGGTGGGGGGAGGCTAATGAAATCCACAATCCCAGCAGAATGAAACCAGGAGAATAGATACCACACTGCCCATCTATGCCCGCCTCAGATGGCAGACTACCCAAGGTGGCCGATGGTGAGCTGCTGTACATCTAGCAAATTCACACTGTGCGCAAATATGAAACCACTACCCTCTATGTTGGTTATGTTGAATGCCAGGAAGTCAATCCTAGCGGCTGCAAATCCCATTGGCAGGTGATATGAGTGGAAGAAACCCCTGAAGGCAAACCTTGCTATAAGCATGCTGATCATGAGCTGGTTCGACTTGTTCTTTGTGGTCTCAGATGAGTGAGACAAGAGGACAGATTTCAACAAATATTGCGATATCATCAATGTGCATTGTCTCCAAGATGAGGCCATCAATCCAGATTCAGTACCAAAGCTCCACGGCATTGTATCCAGTGCGTGCAGATGTTCAACCCTCTAAGGTGAGGAATCAGTTTTTTTTGGACCATATTGGTTGAAAAGTACCAAGTCTTGAGGTAAGACAATGCCAGTTGAAGCTCGTACTGGATTATATATTTGTCTCAGCGAGGCCATCTCTTGTGCCAACTGTACCTTTGAGATAATGCTGGCATTCGTGCACGAAACAAACACGTTCTTGCAGCAATACATTAACCAGGACAACATTGACTTCAGCGAGGAAGAGCATGATGATGAGCCCCCTTCCAATGGAAATGTAGTGCAGTCTATGAATGGTCTTGGGAAGAGCCAGGACATAGAGATTGACAACCACATTCCTATGAGTTACCTTGCTGTTGGTTCTGGTCGCAAGAGAAGGGACTGCGCACCATCATGCTGGTCATTACAGTACCCATTTTTTTTTCAAATGCTGTGACCTTGCTCTGATGTCTATGGCCAGGCCTGTCTGTCCCTGAATGCTGCTAGTAGTTTGCAAACTCACTCTGATCGCCTGCCTCAACGACAGCTTGGTCCTGCTCCTGTTTGTCTGAAATCCTTCCACCTCGACATCTGATGCTCATAGATGGTGCGCAGCATCTTGAGGCTGCACAATGTCGTCTTGAGCGTGTGCTTCAGGTTACCGTCGCCCCTTGACTTGGAGGTGTGACGGAGGTGATCTGTTATGCTTGGCCTGGGTAAGAACGAGTGTAGCCTAGGTGAATTGAAGAATGAGGATGAGGTAGTACTTCGTATAGATGATGAGAGTATGTGAGGACAAGAGAGAGAGTACTTTGTATTGGCGATGAGAGTACACAAGGACGAGAGAGAGTACTTTGTATAGACGACAAGAGTACACGAGGATTACTTCGGGTTACGAAGTAAGACGAGTTTGCAGGAAAGCGTTGAGTCAATAGTCTCAATGATGACTAATTCAAGAACACCACTCAAAGTGTGGTGAAGACTTATAACTAGGAATGGAGTTTCTAGAAAGCAAGATGGTATTTCCAGAACTAGGTTACAGGTGTAGACCTAGGCGATCAAAGCTAAGAAAATACAGCACTATTGCAAGGGTTTAAATAGGGAGTGCCAATGCGCACAGACCAGGATGAGAAAGGAAATTCTGCAGTAAGAAGTCTGAATAAGAATAAGCAGCTGTGGAATGGAAGGTCATAGAATAACAAAGAACAATGGTATACATGTGATCAGAGATAAGACGATAAGAACTTCAGGACTTAGTGGATGGCACAGCTAAGTGGCGCAGAATAGTCTGAGATAAGACGCGGTTAACATGGTTAGTTGATGAGGACTATTCAAGATAAGAGAAAAGAAGAAATCATAACATGCTGAGAGATTCAATCATACCATTATGGAGAAAGCTGAGGCTATGCATCATCACACTTGTCTGCCCAAGGTGTTTTGGCAAGACGCCTTGGAGACCTCTTTACATATTTATAACAGACAGCCTCTTCGTCAACATGACTGGAGAACTCCCATCAAGTTACTCTCTGGAAAGAAACTGGATGTTGCATACTTCTGTGTTTTTGGATGCAGTGCTTTTGTGTTTATACCACCAGAGATTCGACAGGACAAACTATTAGTGAAAGCTGAAGAAATGACTTTCATTGGCTATGATGCTAATACGAAAGGTTGGCGATTCTGGTCCCAAGGCTGTCATCATCTGTTCATTTCTATCCATGCCACTTTAGATGAGACTCGGTTTCATAATTGTTCTAAAGAGCTTTCAGACAAACCTACTCTAATACAAGGAGATCCTGCAATCGACCTTCCCAACAATTGTTACAGTCATCGTCTGACTAACGAGTCGGACATACACCTCGCTCTGCGGAGCCGAACCCGAACACCTCACGCGACGGATCTACCACGTGACTCTACTCCCCGACACCATCATACGATAAGTCGTATGACAACTCACAGCGTCACTAGTGTCACCCATACACTAGCATACCCCACGACAGGAGCTCGTCAGCTCATTCACTCGCTCGCGATAATGGACCCTTGTCCATATCGCTCGTCCTCTTCTCGCATACGCCGGCCCTTGCTCTCTGGCCTACGGAACCGCCCGCGGCTCTCATCCCTATAGCCTCTGCTATTCCCGTGCCGCTCCGCTGGGAATACACGCCATCGATCACCAGATCTACACCGCCTACGGAACCCCGCTATTGCATAGCCTCACGGCTCCCCGATCTCTCCATAAGGGAACACCGCCTCACGGGAACCCGACAGAGTCACAGCCTTCACGGCTCTCCGTCTCTAGATCAGGAATCACAGCCACACGGCTCCCCGATATCCTAGTAAGGATATAGGACGTATGACGGAACTCCGATGAGTTCCTTTTGTCTTTTATCTCGCTCCATGGATCTTCCTTCAATTTCCAATATCCATGGAGGCTGTACTTGCGGAACCCCGACGGGCTTCCGCTTATTCCGTTTACCTTATGAGGACTGGTGCCGCACGGACCAGTACTTCCTTATTGAGGCGTATAGCCACGCCTCTCATAGTATATAACCTAGCCACTGTAGTTGATCAAGCCCTAAGCTTGATCTACGCAATACCAGCGTAACCACCTCAGTGTAATAACTCAACCCAAGCCCTTGCCCTAGGAGGTGACCCTGTGTCTGCCTAGGAAAGGCAACTACCAGAATATATCTCGTTGCCGTCGATATACGACTCTTCTTGATACCATCCGTCTTGACGAAGCCAGCCACAAGAATAGGGGGAACCTCTCCAATCAGCGAGGACGAGGTTACGCAACCTGCGTCATTTGTAATCGTCACCGTTACAACAATGAAGAAGACAATAGGAATCCAGATCCTCCTTCTCATCATATTCTCGTTGAAGTACTGATACTTGGTTTACCTCCTCGTTAACCAAGGTCACCACTGCAATCAGTACCATTATCACCACGACATTCCTCCCTTCCATTATGAAGTCCTTCTCCCTGGCACCCACCAGTGGATGATTTGCATTCTTCCACTTCTTCTAATCTTACTCCACCTCCTCTGTCTCCACCTCATCAAGGTGTAAAATGAGACAAACAATTACCAGGACGTTGGAGAGATAAAGAAGGCAACTGGAGAGATATTGAGGATATACCACAGCATAAACAATATTGGCTACCTCCTCATTCACAACCTTCCAGATTACCTGCACCATCCTCTTGGCTTCCACCTCGACAGCATACAGAATCCATCCCAGCATTTCATGCATAACCTCATCAGGATTGATGAACCATTGATGAGAGAACAAACATCAGACCTCCACTACAGGAGAGACATTCCACCTGGAATGTTTGAGCATGCATCTTACCAGATAATGCTTATGGAGATCAACCTCCTATTGTCATCAAACAGGATATTAGAGCCAACTGGAATCCTATTCAGGAGGAGCAGAGACAAGAAGAACCGGTGATACCACTGAGACCATCGAATCAGGACAAAGATATGGGAGATCTATACAGCTCTTAGTGGATGTGATACCACTTGAATGCTGCTGTTACTCAGAATATTCCTAAACAATACCGTGATGTTCTAAAGATGTCTTCCGAGGAACAGAAACTTTGGAAACAAGCGATAAATGAAGAATACAAGTCCCTTATGAATAGATATGTTTGGGAACTTACTAATTGCCTAAAGGTCAAGAACTCATTAAAGGGAGATGGGTGTACGCAATCAAAAGCGATGGTCATAAAAAGGCTTGCTTTGTCATCAAAAGCTTTACATAGATCTTTAGTATTGATTATGAAGAAACCTTTTCACTGGTTACCAGGTTTGAGACCATCTGTTTACTCCTTGCTCTCACAGCATTGGAAGATTGGGAGATTCATGCTCTCAATGTTAAAACAGCATTTCTGTTTGGCGAATTGGATGAGGAAATTTATTTGGCTCAACCTGAAGGTTTCATTTGCAAGGGACAGGAGAAAAAGGTTTGTCACCTACAAAAGGCCATCTATGGCTTGAAGCAAGCAGCACTTCAATGGAAAAAAATGCTGCATAAATCCCTCCTTGAACTTGGGTTCAAGAGAGTATTTTCAGATCCAGGAGTTTATATCAAGCAAATCGGTGATAGCTTGATCATTATTATTATTTATGTTAATGACGCACTTTTTATGGATAGTAACAAGGGTTTAGTCCTCAAACACAAGAAACTATTCATGGATCGTTGGGAATCTAGGGACTTAGGTGAAGCCACAGAATATCTCGGAATGAGAATCACCAGAGATCGCACAAAACATACTCTGAGGTTAGATCAATGCTCCTATGCAAAGAAAGTAGTCGAGCATTTTGGTCAAACTACATGCAAGCCTACTTCTACTCCTTTATCCACTGGTTATCAACTGAGACCCAACAAAGGAGAAGCAGATCCAACTCTTTGAAGTTGGTATCAATTGGTCATTGGATCATTGCTCTACATCATGCTCAGAACACGACCAGATCTGGCTTACTCAGTGATCAAGATATCACAGTACTCTGTGAATCCTACCTGTTACAGTTAGAGGATGAGCCTTGGGACTTATCGAATTCATTTTCTCCATTCCATTATGCTTCCAAATGGGACTCCACTTGGGACTACCCTTGGAGTCCTACTTGTCCTTCCTAATGTCTTTTCTTCTTCTTGATAAGGACGTCTTTCCTCTCCTCATGGGTTTCTTTTGTAACCCAGATGTCTTGTCATTCATCCAGATATGGTATGGCTGTGTGTGGAGTCCTGAGGACTCCTTTTGGATGATACCTATGCTGATACATTTAGTATAAATGGAGTTCCACTCCTTCCAAGTGGAACAGGCAGAATACAGAATGCCTTCAGGATTCCAATTCCTTTTGTAGATATGGAGCTCTGCCTCCATATTCCCTTTCTTGAACATACAGCCATGCCCTCTTACTAGTATATATATCAGACGCCCATGTACTGTAACACTAAGCTAGTTCTATGCAATCAAGTATAGTTTCTATGTGATCCCAGACAGCCTTGAGAAGTGACCTTGTGTCTGCTCAAGTCTCTCTACAAGTCAGAAGTGTCCCTGTGACTGCTGACTTTGGAACCATTGGATTTACTCAGAATCATTGGAACCACTGGAACTATGCTAACGCGTTACAAAAGAACTAGCTTCTCTCCTAACCCCTACTATTCAGTAGAGGGTCAAACCAAACACAACGTCTTGCTGATACGGACTCACAGACTCCCCATCACCATCTCCCTCCTGGTTCACTCTCTCTAATCTCTCTAGTCTACATTAACATCACCCTTGGTTTGCTTATAAATCCGACAACCTCTCTGGTGAGGAATACCATCATCAGTATAAGGAACATCAACTCACACTAGCAAGAGAGAACAGAAAGGCAGGAAGACCTTCAGACTTCCTCCCACCTTTCTAGGAAGAACAACCCCCTAAATGAGTCGCTTCCCCAGGCTCTCCCATCAGGGCAAAAGAAGAAGAGTAGTTCATAGAACCAAGAACAGGAGAAGAAGAAGAAGAAGAAGATATGCCTGGAGAAATAAAAGCAGGACTGCCAGAAGATTTCTTAGGAGAACCTGAAGATGCCAATAGATGGCTACTAGCCATGAAAGCATACTTCCAGATCAATGGAACCCTCTTCACGGACGTAATCAAATCGCTAACCTTTTTCAACAAAACGAGCAAGGGAAGAGGAAGGACCTTTACAGAAGGATGGCTAATGAAACTAGCCAACAACCAAGTGCCAGCAGAAGAAAAGACCTTCGACATCATCACGAAGCGGTTCTCCCAGACGTTCTCCCCATACGATACTGCTGCCAAAGCTAGGATTTAGCTTGCTCAAGTAAAGCAAGAGAAGAGAGGAAACTTTGAATCCTTCGTCTCCACATTCCTACTTCTATCAGAAAAGTGTGGAATCACTGATGAGAAAGCTCTGATCGAATGGTTCATCAGAGGAGTAAACCCAGCCCTCACAGAAATGGTCCTCTGTTGTGAAACCATCCTCACCACATTGAAGGGATGGATCGACAAGACTACCCTCTTCAACCAACAACTCCACCGAATAGAAGACCTGTGACGAGGGGTAGAATACATCCCCAGCTATTCTAAGGGGAGAAGAGATCCCAATGCAATGGACGTAGATCGGGTCAACTTAACTCCCACACAAAGGAGTGAACATTACAAAACAAACAAGTGTTTTGTATGTCACAAGGTGGGATGTCGAGCTAGCAATCACAAACAGAAAGGAGCTGGAGGAGGAAGGAACAACTATTGGAAGGAACAAAACCCAAGAAACTGACCTTCTCCTGCCAAAATCAGAGGGACTTCCCTTGAAGGGGATTTACAAGGATATCTCGACGGCCTTGACAAAGGAAGTCAACAAGCTGCAATGGAAATCCTAAAGACCGCCTTTGAACCAGAAGATGAAATAGAAAAAGAAGAAGGGCCGTCCGTTGCCAAAATAGGCTTAAACGACAAAAAAAAATATGCCACTCTCACCTCTTGGGGAGATGAAGAACCAGACCCCTATTACCTTTGAACCTGTAAAGTTGAAGAAACCCCTCTCCAAAGAGGGTTGAAGGCAGCTTCAGAATGGAAAATCCAGAAGAAGGATTTTTAGAAAGAAAGAATGGATTGATGTCATTTCTTCCTACAACCTCCCATAGGATCTCTCCTATATTTGTAACCGGTGCTCAAAGTACGTCAATTAACATCCCTGTTAAACTTTATGCACCAGGGACAAAGATAAAATCGTCAACACAAAAGCCCTAGTGGATAGTAGGGCAACTGGATGCTTTATCAATTGGACTGTAGTCGAAACGCATAACCTACCGACCACAAGGTTGAAATCTCCCCTGAAGGCCATGAATGCGGATGGAACTCAAAATCACAGTGGCCTAATTAGAAAGAAAACCTCCCTCTTGATGAAAATAGGAGAACAAGTGGAACTGCAGGAGTTTCTAGTAATCAACTGCGGAAAGGATGATATCATCCTTGGACTGCCCTGGTTGAAAGATACTAACCCAGAAATAAACTGGGCAGAAGGAAAAATCAGAATTCCCAATAACAGACCTTCTCTGCATCTTAGGCAAAGGAATGAAGAGGAATACATTCATACCTTCCTCAACAAATGTCAAGTGCACAAAATACTCTGAAGAAGCAAGAAGTGGTGGGATTCCCAAATTGACAAAAAACACTTCCTACATACTCAGGAACTGCAGATCAAGAAAACCACCATCTCCATCACCCTGGCCTAAGAAGCCCTGAAGAAAGAAGTGATTATATCATTGGAATACCAAGATTTCACTGACGTCTTCATAAAGAAAGAGGGAGGTCCTCTCCCCCCCAACCGACAGTTTGACCATGGAATAGATCTAAATGAAGATTTCATCCTGAAGGTGGCAAAAGCATACCCATTGAATACAAAAGAGCAAGAAGCCTGTAAAGCCTTCATTAAAGAACACCTAGAGGCAGGGAGAATCACCCCTTTCAATTCTCCACAGGCCTCTCCCTTCTTCTTTGTTCCCAAGAAGGATGGTAGCCTTTGCCCTTGCCAAGACTATTGCTACTTGAATAAACATACCATCAAAAATGTCTATCCGTTACCACTTATCTCTGATCTAATGGATTAGCTGAAAACCACCAAGTACTTCACCAAACTAGACATCTGGTGAGGATACAATAATATCCGAATAAAAAAAAAGGACCTTTGGAAAGTAGCATTCATCACCCCTTTCGGACTATTCCAACCAACTGTCATGTTCTTTGGAATGTGTAATTCCCCAGCAACCTTCCAGGCCTTTATGGACTGGATCTTTCAATGGGCAAAAAATGAAGGATGGATCCTTATCTACATGGATGATCTTCTTATCCATGCTACCACAAAGGATGAACTAAGGAAACGAACTCGTCAAGTACTCCAATGCCTACGGGATAATCACCTAGGAGTAAAATTGGAGAAATGCCATTTCAACGTGGAAGAGGTGGAATTTCTAGGAATGATCGTTCATCAAGGGATCATCAAAATGGACCCCACTAAACTGGCAGCCATCAAAGACTAGGAATCCCCAAAAACTGTGAAAGGCATACAATCATTCATAGGATTCTGTAACTTCTATCGAAAGTTCATCCTGGACTTCTCCAACATGCTCGTCCTATTCTGGACTTGACGAAACAGAAAACCACTTGACATTGGGGGGATGATCAGAAACAGGCTTTCCAATACTTAAAAAATGCTTTTTGCTCACAGCCAGTCCTTCGCATGCCTGATACCTCTAAACCCTTCTTAGTCATAACTGATGCCTCCCTGGTTGCCTTGGGAGCGGTCCTCATGCAGAAAGACGTCAATGGTGACCTCCACCCCTGTACCTACTTCTCTCGAACCTTCTCTCCTGCAGAATGGAATTATGACATCTATGACAGAGAACTCCTCGCTATTATTCATGCTTTGGGAGAATGGCGACATTATTTGACCGGAACAGAATACCCAGTCATGATCCTGATGGATTGCAAAAACCTTACATATTTCAAAGACCCACAAAAGTTGTTCCACTGTCTTGTTTGAATAAATCTAGCAGGAAACTCTTGAGGTCTAGGCCTTCTGTCCTACAGAAACTTATTCACCATGGTCAGCGGGCTGTTCTGTTTCTTCTTGGAGTAACAGGAATATAGTAGACTATATAACACTACAGTCGGCTTGATTGCGTGGGTGTTCTTCCTGACTTTACCTTAACAGGATTAATCAGAGTGGGTGAAATTAATCCTCCTTGTGTTGTGTAGCAGAGATAGTCTGCTATAGTTGGGGTGTTATAGAGCAGAGAGGGTCTGCTATAGTGTGGTGACAAATAAGAGTGCAAAAGAGTGCAGCTAACTTGCTGACTATAGATGATGTTGACAACCAATGTCAAGAGATGATCACACTCTGCTATGG
>JBBPTC010000680.1:0-12913 GCA_038093955.1 Boletus albobrunnescens
GTGGATGCTGGGACCTGCATGTGCGCTGCGTGTCTTGGTGCAGAACAGCAAGTATTTCTCACCATCCTCGTGGAGATGTTATACTAATACGATGAGTCATTTCAGAGATGCTGCAAATCCATACATGTGAGACATTGCAATTTGGCAGTTTAAAACATTTGTACCTATCTGGAACACTCGAGGAGTCGGATACATCACCATGGCACATCAGGACTCCAAACCGAAGTATGTTATTTACTCTCATACATGGTGGTAGAAATGAGACATGTTTTTTTCTTTATCAGCCGACGTGGTCAGTATGCTCGACAAGGTGATCAAAGCTGTGGACAGGGAACTGCCCAAAGATCTCTTGTCGATCGGGGACACCGTCCTGCCTCACATTGAGCATTGGGACCATCTCCTGATGATGCTCTGCAATCAGTCGGTAGCAGTGATAAGTATCCTCCCAGCTCTGCTTGGTGTCTCCATATTGGCAATTCTTGCTATGGTTGTGGTGTTACGCTTGGCCCGGGTAGGGACGAGCGTAGCCTAGGATAGATGAAGGTCAGGGTCGGAGTGACATCATACAGCGATGTTACGAGTCAGTCTGAGTGACGTCGTGCAGTGATGTCACGAGTCGGTCAAGGAGTGACGTCGTGCAGTAATGTCACGAGTCAGTCGAGGAGTGACGTCGCGCAGTGATGTCGCGAGTCGATCAGGAAGTCAGAAGAGTAAGCATTGAGTCAATAGTCTCAATGACGACTAGTTCAAGAACACTGTTCAAAATACAGTGAAGACTTTCAAGGAGGAGGTGAGACTTCGAAAGGAAAAGGAGGAGTTTATTAGACTTGGACTAGGTTACAGGATGTACACCTAGGAGATCGAAGCTAAGGTATTACAGCGCGAGCACAGGGTTTATATAGGTAATGCCAACGCGCATGGACCAAGACGAGAAAGGGAATTCCACAGAGAGAAGTCTGAATAAGCGACTGCGGAATAGAAGGTCATGGAACGACGAAGAACAATGTTATACATGTGATCAAAGATAAAGAGATAAGAGACTTGGGACTTAGCGGGTGGCACAGCTAAGTGGCGCGGGATAGTCCAAGACAATGCGGAATAGTCCGAGACGAGTAAAGGTTAGCATAGCTAGTCGGCGAGGACTAGTCAAGTCAAGAGAAAAGAGTAAAGAAAAGAATAAATTGTAACATGTGGCCTCATCAATTTATGCATCTGTTTGGGTATACAGGTGTGTATCGGAACACCACCTTATGATATGATGATGATGATTACTGATGTAGATGAACGTCTAGTTTCTTCAAACGAATGCTATCACGCTGGCAAAATAACCATGTCTTGGAAGATCCATGTGGTGACACTTTTGAGGATGAAGATCAAGAAGAGACTGGCCTGGCAACCCATCATGGGGTGCATACTCCAGCTCAACATGGGAATGAAAGCTCTCAAGTCAATGAACCCACGTCTACTCAGGATGGTGAAAAGAAAATGAGACTCCAGCTGTTAGGTGAGCAAAATGAATTTAGCGTCACCTGAGGATAGAAATTTATTGGTCATCATATAGAATCTATACAAAGACAAGATATCGGACCAGCATATACTCTGGATGGTGGGAAGGAACTGAGACTTCAAGTGCCTGGTGAGTGAAATTGGTTTAGTGACATTCAAGGATGGAAATTGATTATTCGCTACCTAGAATCCACACTGAGAGTAAGTGGGAAAGGAAAGGGGCCAATGTTCCAAACATCTGGTGAGCAAAATCGGTTCACTCTAACAGATAAAGGTTCGTTGAATCATGTCAAGAGTCTACACAATGATCGACCAATGCCCTGGCCCATGATCAAGTGACATCTATTTTAGTCACTGTACATACATATTTTGTATGCATTACTGCTCTGTGTCTAGTTCAACATGTACCCACATGATACCCATCCCACCCATGGTGTAATAGAAATTAAATTCGTATTTCCTCGCCCTTCAGTCAACCACAGTGCATGGAAGAGTGGTAAGAGGAGTGCTGTGTGGATATAAATGAGTGTCATGATGATCAGGTGGTGGAGGTCTACCAACGTGAATGCGTGTGTATATGTCGTCACCAGATAAAGACAGAAAATATACATGAGTACACTTCTGAGAGCATGAACATGCTCAGAAAGAGTCTCAGGTCAGTGAGGCTCAGGTATGCTTTGAAGAACTCCTGATGAGCAGGAACAATACGTATCTTGTCTAGGAGGACAAGCAGCGCCAGTGTATTTGCAGGCAGATTGCAAACCACCGCTGGATTCCTGCAGAGAAGTAAGCTGGGAGACTGGAGAAGTACTCATTGAGATAAGAAAGAGTGGAAGCAACATAGATATTGAGAGAATGCAATAGGGCTGGTTTTCCTGCAGGATATATGTATATGAGAGTGATTGAGTAATCCAACTAAGAGTGCTTACTCTCGAAAGCGAACATGAGGGTCAGGAGACCTACTGCATTCTCATATACGGAGATACTAAATAGTCAGAAATAGAAGAAATAGGTAGGGACTGATGAAGAACAACTGCCACAACTACTTGACCATCTTTTGCTGACACGCTGCCATCACCAGTGGGAGTAGTAGTGGCCACAATGCAGAGAAATAATCAACCACCAGGCCCTTCACATGATATCATGCCATCAATACGTTGGCTGCTGCGGCAGGCTGTTGTTTCACTGGATGCAAAGTTACTTTGCGAAAAGTTTACCTTTGTTTACATGTAGTCTTGGGCCGACTATCATGTCACTGAGTTTGCTTCCCACCTTTCTGATTCAAAACACGTCAATTGCAAGTCTTTGCAACTATAATCACTATGAGAGACTAACCAGGAGTGTGTTGGTCAGACCTTTCAGCCCTGCACTGTTATATCACCTGGAGCATTTCATGAAAACAAAACAACCAGAACATTTGGCAAGACACTCTTCATCAATCGATGAGAAGTCAGGCAATCGACATATCAATTAGTAGGTCCCTGAATTTACCATGAGCACCTCAACATCCATGAAACTATGCAGTGTGGCTATGGATGACGATATTATGAAATGCACGGACAAAGTGTGGTTTAGTGCAGGCTTGTAGTCCGTCCATCCAAACCCCAGCAACGAGGTTGTATCACTTGCAAACGTGATGCCCACAGCATGCTTGGGGATATTTGGCATGGCACATGCTCCCAAGGGCCTTGCCCACTGACCAACATGTTTTTCACTCACTCCCATTCTACTTGATATCGAGGACATACTTATGCCAAAGACTTGGTCTTCGTCATCTACCCAGATTTCACTTCCTGGATGCACTGAGTGCAATTCCCAGCAAAGGGAGAACACGAAGAACCTTGTCATATGCACCAATGGTACTTCTGAAGAATTTGGCCCAAATGATGTGCTGAGACTAATCTGGGATCGATCAGTGTAGAACAACAACAACTTGTGTTTTATTCAAGTGGAATTGGTGCGTGTCCACAGTTATTCCATATTTTTGATCAAGTACAGAAAGCAATCTACAACAGACTTGACATGATGGTTGTATGGTTCATGCTGATCATAACACTTTTCGATGGAATGAAATATTCCATATGGGAGGAGTGTGGAGAAAATTGTAAAGGAGGCATATTCATGGCTAGCACAAAAGTATCAAGAAGGGGATCAGATATATATGTTTGGTGTGTTTTGGCCATTATTGTGGTTCTTGCAGTCAGTAACTCTCTCCTAGGTTTCCCTCGGGGTGCATATCAAGTGCAGATGAGCGAAGAGTGGAATGTCCACTAAAACAATAGGAATGGCGGGAGCATGAACAAATACTTGAGGGAACAACATAATGGCCTGGGCAACAGGGGGGAGGTCTTCTTTGGTGGTGGGAGTAGTTCTGCTAGGAGATGGAGGGGTGTCTACAGTAATGGAGGATTCAGTAATTAATGCAGTGTCAGATGAAAAGAAAGAAAATTCATAAAGGTTCAACATAGAAGACATTGTTTTTGTTTCAGTAATGGTTTTTGTTTCTGTTGGTGGTTTGAGAGGAAGGGGACGAGGAAGGGATGGCAGAGGAGCGAAGTTTTTTGTACTCTTCGAGTGTGGACTTTGCATTTTTGAGGTTCTGCTTGGAAACCCAGGAGTTTTTTTCAGCCGAATACCCTTTCCATTGGATCAGGTAATAGCGGGAGGACAGAGTTCCATGGTGGCATAATATCTGCTCAATTTCATATTCTTCTAAGCCATCAACCAGGTCAGGAGGTGGTACAGAGAAGTTCTTCCCATAGATGGTATTTTTGCGATAGGGCGATAAGAGAGAAGTATGGAATATGGAATGGATTTTTCATGTCTGTGGGAGTTGGAGTTGGTATGTGATGGGTGATAAGACCTTTGTGATGGTAAAGGGTCCTTCATGTTTCGGGGTAAGTTTAGGGTGGATGACATGGTGTTTCAGGTTGCGGGCTTCTAGCCACACCTTATTGCCTTTCTGGAAAGGAGAGAATGGGTTTTGTGAACAAGAGGCCATAACTTGCCTAGCGAGTTCATGCGCAGCAAGAGCTTCATTTTGGGTGGTGAGGGAGTTTATCCATTCTTCAACAGCAGGGAGGTCAGACGAGGTGATAACGTCAGGAAGGGTGTGGGGTTCATATCCCATCATCAGGAAGAATGGGGATTTGCTGGTGACAGAGTGAGGGCAGTGATTGTGTGTGAATTCTGCATGGGTAATTGATTCCAACCATGTGGTGGGATTGTTTCCACAGTAGATATGCAGATAGGTCTCAATTTCCTGATTGACCCGTTCTATTTTGCTGTCAGTCTGAGGATGGTAAGCCATGAAGAGGGAGAGATTGTAACCAAGGATCCTCCCAAGTTCTTTTGCAAAAGCAGAGGCAAATCACAGACCTCTGTCAAAAATGATTTTATCATAAAGGCCAAAGCATGAGTAGACTTTCATGAAAAAGAGTAAGGCTACTCCTTCAGTGGTACAGGTTTTCTTGGTTGGGCAAAGAATTACCCCCTTAGTAAGCCCTTGGTCGACCACAACCAAGAGAGAATTGAAGCCAGCAGATGGGGGAAGGCCAGTAATCAGGTCGCAAGAGATCTGCTGGAAAGGACGGGAGGCGGTTGAAGAGATAGGAAGGAGTGGAGGCAATGAGGGATGGGTATTTACTTTGTTCTGCTGGCAGACAGCGCAGCCAGAAACAAAGGAACAGACATGAGTAGTGAGGCCTGGCCACCAGTAATCGGCGGTGATGAGTTGATGAGTTTTCAGGAAGCCGGAATGATCAGTGGAGGGATGGTCATGGCAATGCGAGACAATGGAATGGTGGAGATCCTCAGTGGGAGGGATATAGACACAGTTTTTGTAAAGGAGAATTCCATCGTGAAGTGCCAATCAGAGAGTTGGGAGCGGAAGGGAGTAGGAAGGCCCTTGTCAAGGGACTGGAGAACAGACAGGTAAAGAGTGTCCTTGGATTCATCCTCAATAACACTAGAGATAGTGGAGTCAATCATGTTGACAAAAAGAGAGGGAGAAAGGAGGACAGTTCCTTGGTTGTTGTTGTCGGATGAAGGAAGGAGATCCAGGTGATGAAAAAGAGTGTCAGGGGTGGCAAGGTCTTTGCCAGGAATGTGAGTGATCTTGAGATCAAAATCTGCAAGATCCAGGAGCCAGCGGGCCAGATAGTGGTTCAGGTGCTTGGCGGAACAGAAATCAATCAGATTTTTGTGGTTGGTAAAGACCTGGACAGGAAAAGCGGAGCCAAGAAGATAGTGGTGCCACGCTTTCAGGGCACGAAGGATCGCAAGAAGTTCACGATTGTAAATGTCATAATTCCTTTCTACAGGAGAGAACGATTCAGAAAGGTAGGAACAAGGGTGCTACTCGCCATTGGCATCAGTTTGAAGGAGGACAGTCGTGGAAGCGTATTTTGAGGTGTCAGTTTTAATGGCAAATGGAGTGGAAACCTCTGGGAAATGAAGAATGGGTTGTGTGAGGAAGAGGGCTTTGAGACGATCAAAAGCGCTTTGACAGGACAGAGTCCAGGCCCAGGCCTGGGATTTCTTGGTGAGATTGATGAGAGGGCGTGCGACGGTGGAGTAGTTTGGGATGAAGCAGCAATAGAAATTGGCAAAGCCAAGAAAGGAACATACATCCTTGACTTTCTCTAGAGTAGGCCACTTGGCGATACTGTCAAGTTTGACTGGGTCCATGGCGATCTCACCAGGACAGATGATCATACCAAGGTATTCGACTTCCTTGGTAGTGAAATTACACTTGGAGAGTTTCAAGTGTAGGTTGAATTCTTGCATCCATTGAAGAACATGTTTTGTGTGCTCCTCATGAGTTGCCTGGTCAGGGGAAAAGATAAGGAGGTCATCCATGTAGATGACAAGCTATCCTTCGGCAATCATGTCTCTAAATGAGTCATTTATGAATCATTGGAACGTGGTGGGAGAGTTGGTTAGGCCAAAGAACATGACCATGGGTTCGAAGAGGCCGTGATGCGTAATGAAGGCAGCTTTCCATTGGTGTCCGTCTTTGATGCGGACATTGTTGTAACCCCATCGAACATCAAATTTTGTGAAGACCTTAGCATCTTTAAGTTTGTCGACAAGGTGTAATGCGGAAGCGTAGTTCCGGTATTTCTGAGTGTTATGCTAGTCAGCAGTCACGAGGACACGTCTGACTCTAAGGAAGACTCAAGCAGACACGAGGTCACTTCTCAAGGCTTCCTGGGGATCGCGTAGAAACTACACTTGATTGCGTAGAACTAGCTTAGCGTTATAGTACATGGGCGTCTGGTATATATACTGAAGAGGATCATGGCTGTGTACCAAGAAAGGGAATATGGAGACGGGGCTCCGTGTCTACAAAAGGAATCGGAACTCCGACGGCATTCCGCATTCCGCTGATCCGTTCATAAGGAACGGAACTCCGTTTATCCAAAATGGGTCAGCACTGGTATCGTCCAAAAGGAGTCCACGGGACTCCGTACACAGCCTCACCTAAATGTATCTGAATGGAGACAAGACATCGGGGTTATGAGAGAAACCCGTGAGGAGAGAAAGACGTCCGTTTAAGGATAATCAAGAAAAGAAAGGGCCCCAAGGATAGTCCCAAGTGGGGTCCTGTTCGGAAGCATAGCGAAATGGAGAAAAAGAATTGGATAAGTCCCAAGGCTCACCCTCTAACCGTAACATTACCCCCCCCCTATATTCCAAGTCGCCGACTTGGATATTACTCTGAGTCCCCCTCATTGACGATGTAGTCTGTGAGGTCGAATGAGGGGTCATCGCGAAAGGGACATTCCCCTAAGTTGTGACCATATTCCCCGCAGGAGCGGCAGATCCTTCTCGGGCAACGGTATTGCGAGTGACCCGGCGCAGTGTAGCGAGAGATCGGGCAGGTATAGTGTGGGCAGTCGGGGCGGAGATGGCCTCGGCGGTTACACGTGAAGCACCTCGGTTGGTGCCTGGGGTACGGCGAAACCGAGGGGAATCGGTCGACGTCGATTGGGTTGGTCTGAGTGCCCGAGTCAACGGACATCTCTTGCGACGGCGATGGGTCGGGATGGGGGCTGCACGGGATAGTTCGTGCCCGATGGGAGGAGGCAAGGCCTCCCCGGAGAAGTACTGTCCGGGTCCTCTGACGACGGGAGCTAGAGGGTGTCGGAGTGGTAGGACGGGGTCTGACGGGAAAAGGTTCGGGGGAAGGTGTTCTAACTGGGATGAGGGGTACGGTGGCGAGGAAGGCCAAGGCGTCTCGCTCAGAGACAGGAGGCTGGGGGCGAACTCCCTCAGGAGCGTTTCCAGCGTGGTCGGTCGCGGTTCCACCACTTGTAGTAGCGGGGAGATCCACGCCTGAGTCGGCTGGGGATGGTAAAGCGGTGGGGGTAGGTTCTGATACGACGGTGGATTCGTCGGAAGGGGAGTCCCAGTCGTCGACGTTCCAAGTATCGACGGCTGGATCGTCGGATAGGTAGTATAATTGGTCATGGAAGGGGAGAGCGTTAAACATGGGGCGGAGTATTGGGAAGACGAGGAGATGGGGAAGGTCGTTGAATATCCTTCCCATGCCATGCTGGTCCATGGCGTCGAGGATGGAGGCTCTTGCCTCGGCAAGTGCTTGTCCCATGGCATGGGCGTAGACTGGGGGAGCGGATTCTGGGAGGAGCTGGGCATGGGTGGTTCGGGCGGCGGCGTAGGAGTGGAAAATTTCCACCAAGGAGACGAGGGTCCCATTCCCAGAGAACTCTGGGATGGTACGGAGGGTGTCAGAGGCTGCTGCGTTAGAGAGAAGGGCGGTGTAGACGATCCTTCAGCTTCGAAGAGGGAGTCGATGGAGGCGAAGGGGTACTCGAACATCGAAATCGGCAGAGAAGACATTGTTGGCGTTAGTAGACATGTGGGTGGTCAGTTTGGTGAGGGAAAGTCGATGGAGTTCCTCTCTTTATATTTGTTGAGGAGTTCCTTGGCATGGCCCAAATTGGATTCGGGTTCCCAAGTATTTTCGGAAGACGGGTATCCTTTCCATTTTACCAAAAAGGTCCGACGGCGTGCGGAACCCCGATGGGATAGTATTTGGTCAATTTCGAATTCCTCCTCTCCTTCTATTAGATCCGGCGGAAGCAGAACAAAGTTTGTTCCGTGTTCCACAGTCTCTCTATACGGAGTTAGGAGGGAGGCGTGGAAGACGTCGTGGATTTTCCAGGTAGGCGGGAGTTTTATCCTATAAGAGACGGGGGAGATCACCTGGATGATCTCGAATGGTCCTTCTCTTCGAGGGGCGAGTTTCTTTGAGGGGTATCCGAGGCAAAGATTTCGTCCTTCTAGCCATACTCGATCTCCCACTTTCCAGGGTTTGAAACGAGATGTGACCTTTTCTTTCATGTAACGTTGAGCCTTTAGGTGGGCCTCGTGGGCCTCCTTTCGGGCTTGTTCTAGGGAGGAGAGTCGTGTCTCCACAGCCGGTACGAAGGTTTGCCCTATCGAGGGGTAACTTCGCGGTTCATACCCCATCATCAGGGAGAATGGGGTCTGTTTGGTTACGGAGTGGATAGAGGAGTTGTGGTGGTATTCGGCTAGGGTTAGGAGGTCCGCCCATTTGGTAGGATCTCCTTGACAAAAGATCCTCAGATAGGTCTCTAGTTCCTGGTTCATCCGTTCAGTCTCTCCGTCGGTTTGCAGATGATATGCGGAAGAGAGTAACGGGTCATAATTCAACAGTCGTGCCAGTTCAAGGGCGAATGCAGAGGCAAATTGAGGGCCTCTGTCGGAGACGACCTTGTCGTGTAGTCCGAATCTTTTGAAAACGTAAGAGAAAAAGAGGGAGGCCACTCCTTCTGCGGTGACGTTTTTGTGGCAAGGGGCGAGAATTACCCCCTTAGTAAGCCCATGGTCGACCACGACCATGACTGAATCGAACCCTCGGGAAGGAGGTAGATCTGTGATGAGATCCACTGAAATATGTTGGAAGGGGTGTGTCGCCGCGAGGGAAAGAGGCGTCAGAGGGGGAAGAGTAGGATGGGTGTTGACCTTGTTTGCCTGGCAGACGGCGCAGCCCATGATGTACCTGCGAACAAAGCCGGCCATACCGGGCCACCAGTAATCTCTTTGAATGAGATTTAAGGTGTGGAAGTATCCACCATGACCTCCCGTGGGGGAGTCGTGGATGGCAGAGAGTATCCCGTGGCGGGAGATTTCAGGAATGAACAATCGACCCCGAAAATATAGAAGACCGTCAGTATAAACCCAGTCTGTTTTCCCGGACGAAGGGAAGGACGGGGAATCGTCATGAAGGGCGCGGAGCTGGCGTTGTACCAGCGGGTCTTTTGCCGAAGATAGGCAGAGTTGGGTGGAGAGGTCGAAGTCGATCTTTCGTACGAAGGCATTTGGAAGAAGGACCACGTCCTTATTGTCACTGGCAACATCCGGAGAGTCTCATCGAGAGAGTGCATCCGCCGGTCCCATCTGTGTGCCGGGGAGGTGGTGGAAGATCAAATCATAGTCTTGGAGGATAAGAAGCCAGCGGGCTTGTCGGCGAGAGAGTTTTCGAGGATCCTTGAAGTATGTGAGATTTTTGTGGTCGGTAAGGATCGTCACTGGATGTTCAGTCCCGGTCAAATAATGTCGCCATTCGCCTAATGCACGAATGACTGCGAGGAGTTCCCTGTCGTAGATGTCGTAGTTTCTTTCCGCAGGAGAGAAGGTCCTGGAGAAATAGGCACAAGGGTGAAGGTCGCCGTTGGTATCTTTTTGCATCAGGACCGCTCCTGAGGCAACCAAGGAGGCGTCGGTCATGACCGAAAAGGGTTTGGAAGTATCTGGCATGTGGAGGACAGGTTGGGAACAAAAGGCGTTCTTTAGGTAGAGGAAGGCTTGTTCCTGTTCCTTTCCCCACTCCCAAGTCGTCTTTTGTTTTGTCAAATCCAAGATTGGGCGAGCATGTTTAGAAAAGTCCGGGATGAACTTCCGATAGAAGTTACAGAAGCCGATGAAGGATCTAACTCCTTTCACCGTTTTTGGGGCTCCCCAGTCTTTGATGGCAGCCAACTTGGTCGGATCCATCTTGATGATTCCTTGACGTACTATCATGCCTAGAAATTCCACCTCCTCCACGTTGAAGTAGCATTTCTCCAGTTTTACTCCCAAGTGATTTTCTCGTAGACACTTGAGCACTTGTCTGGTTCGTTGTTGCAATTCCTCCTTCGTTCGGGCATGGATGAGAAGATCGTCCATGTAAATGAGGATCCACCCCTCATTTTTTGCCCATTGGAAGATCCAGTCCATGAAGGCTTGGAAGGTAGCGGGGGAATTGCACATGCCAAAAAACATGACGGTTGGTTGAAAGAGCCCGAAGGGAGTGATAAATGCGGCCTTCCAGAGATCTTTCTTTTTTATCCTGATGTTATTATATCCCCACCGGATATCTAGTTTGGTGAAATATTTGGCGTCTTTCAGTTGATCCATGAGATCCGAGATTAGGGGTAAAGGATAAGCATTCTTGATGGTATGCTTATTTAAGTATCGATAGTCTTGGCAGGGTCGGAGGCTTCCATCTTTCTTTGGGACGAAAAAGAAAGGGGAAGCTTGTGGGGAGTTCGAGGGGGTGATTCTTCCTGCTTCGAGATGTTCCTTTATGAAGGCCTTACAGGCCTCTTGTTCCTTTGGATTTAACGGATAGGCTTTCGCCACCTTTGGGACGAAATCCTCCGTTAAATCTATCCCGTGATCAAATTGTCGGCTTGGAGGAAGGGGGCCTCCTTCCTTCTTTGTGAAGACATCGGAGAATTCCTGGTATTCTGGGGGTATTTCCACCTTCCGTTTGGGAGCTTCTTGAGCTATTGTGGTGGAGACGGTGGTCTTCCATATCCGTAGCTCTTGGGTTCGTAGGAAGTGTTTTTGGTCAATCTGGGTGTCCCACCACACTCTGCACCTCCTGAGTAACTTGTGTACTTGACACTTGTTGAGGAAGGTATGGATATATTCTTCCTTGCTGCTCTGTCCTGAAGAGGATGTTTCTGGGATTCGGATTTTTCCTTTTGCCCAGTCAATTTCTGGATTTTCATCCTTCAGCCAAGGGAGTCCGAGGATGATATTGTCTTTTCCGCAGTCTATTACGAGAAATTCTCGTAGTTCTGTTCTTTCTCCGATTTTCATCAGCAAAGAGGCCTTTCTCCTTATAAGCCCGCTATGGTTTTGGGTCCCGTCGGCATTTGTTGCCCGTAAAGGCATTTTCAATTTGACGGTAGGGAGGTCTCTTGTTTGTACCAAATTTTGATCAATGAAGCAGCCCGTAGCTCCACTGTCTATTACAGCTTGGGTGTCGACGGTTTTGTTTCGTTTTCCTGGTGCACTGAGCGTAATAGGAATGTTGATTGACGTACTTTGAGCACCAGTTACAAATACAGGGGAGATCCTATGAGAGGTTATGGGAAGGGATGACGTCGACTCATTCTTCCCTCTTAAAAACCCTTCTTTTGGGTTTTCCATTCTTCGACGGCTTTTAACCCTCGTTGTAGAGGGGTCTCCTTGACTTTGCAAGTCCTGAGGTAGTGAGGTTTTGGCTCTTCATCTTCCCAAGACGTGAGGGTAGCGTATTGGTTCTCGTCGAGACCTACTCGAGAGACAGATGGTCCCTCTTCTTTGCCAGAGTCTTCGTCAGGTTCAAAGGCTGTCTTTAGGATTTTCATAGCCGCTTGTTGACTTCCTTTGTCGAGGCTGTCAAGATAGTCCTGTAATTCTCCCTCAAGGGAGGTTCCTCGAGTTTTGGCGATAGGAGTTTTATTTCTGGGATTTTGTTCCCTCTAGTTGCTAGTTCCTCCTCTGCCTCCTTTCTGTTTGTGGTTGCTCGCTCGGCAACCCACTTTATGGCATACGAAACATTTGTTCGTTTTCAAATGTTCGCTCCTTTGTGCGGGGGTGAGGTAGACTCGATCCACCTCCATGGCGTTTGGGTCCCTTCTTCCTCTGGAATAGCTGGGGATGTATTCCACCCCTCTTCTCAAATCCTCGATGCGATGGAGTTGTTGGTTGAAAAGGGTAGTCTTGTCAATCCACCCTTTCAGGGTTGTGGGGATTGTTTCGCAGCATAGGACCATTTCTGCGAGAGCGGGATTTACTCCTCTGACGAACCATTCGATCAGAGCCTTCTCGTCGGTTATTCCGCATTTCTCCGATAGGAGTAGGAAAGTCGAGACAAAGGATTCGAAGTTTCCCTTCCTTCCTTGCTTTACTTGGGCAAGTTGGATTCTGGCTTTGGCGGCAGTGTCATATGGAGAGAAAGTTTGGGAGAACCTTTCCGTGATGACGTCGAATGTCTTCTCCTCTGCCGGTACTTGATTATTGGCTAACTTCATCAGCCATCCTTCTGCGAAGGTCCTTCCTCTTCCCTTGCTCATTTTATTGAGGAAGGTTAACGATTTCGTGA